>SNQJ01S0191934.1:0-17926 GCA_010110895.2 Picea sitchensis
CTAGGGCCATGCTCAAGTCGCTCCTGCTCTCGGTACTCCATGTCTAGGACCATGTGGGCCTCGAGACATGATCTCCTAGTTATCCCTAGATATCGGGGATAACAGGTAATCCAAAGTGAACCCCAACATGTTGAAAAAAGAGATTAGGAGTCTGCTCAACATTGATCTGCTTTTTACATGGCATCAAGATACACATCTTGTTGAACCTATCCACTACGACATACAAATAGTCGTGACCACCTTTGGTCATTGGTAAACCCCCTACAAAATCTATGGAAATGCTTTCCCATGGATGGGATGGAATGGGAAGTGGTGAGTATAGCCCCAATTTTCTATTAGTCGGCTTACACGTAGAACACATCACACACCCTTTTACATACTTACAATTTCTTTCATTTGAGGCCAATAACAAAACCCCTGCAAATGACCGATAGTTTTTCCTACCTCAAAATGCCCAGACACAATATAAGTATGACATTCTCATATCACATGGACTCATTCACTTGTAGGAATACATAACTTGCCAAGATGCTAGAGTAATTTTCCCTGGAGACAATAGTTCTCTATCTGTGCCCATGGGTTAGCTTGTCATATACTTCTTTAAAATGTTCATCGATGGCATATTGTTCTAGATAGCTATCATGAGATAAAGAAGTATTCTTCAAAATAATAGAAGCAACAATAGGAGGTCTAGAAAGCATATCAGTTACCTTGTTACTTGTACCCTTCTTGTACCTGATTACCAAATGAAATTGTTGTAGAAAACCCATCCATCTATAGTGTCGATATTGTTGCAATTTGGTCTGTGCCTAGAGATATTGTAAGGGCTGGTGATTTGTATGTATTATGGTTTCCTTCCCTAACAAGTAATGCTTCCATTTCTTTACACTTTGAACTAATGCATACAACCCTTATCATATGTAGGATATTTAACAACAACTTGGTTAAAAGTCTCAGAGTGGTAACAGATAGGCTTATGATACTGCATCAATATTGTACCCATGGCGTATCCATTGGCATCTGTCTCGATCTCGAACGCCTGTTGAAGATTCGGCAGTGCTAATACTGGTGTGGTACTGATCTTCTCCTTCAAAATGTTGAAAGTTTTTTGTTGCTTTCCTTCCCACTAAAAAGTGTTCTTCACACTGGTAAAGGCATGCAAAGGAGCTGCAATAAAGGAGAAGTTGGGAATGAATCTCCTCCAATAATGGACTGCACCCAAGAAGCTTCGAACTTTGGTTACACTCTTTGGCTCAGGCCATTTTACAATTACTTCAATTTTGGAAGTATCAATCTTCAGTTGTCCTCCTCCCACGATATGACCTAAGTACACAAGTGTGGTCTTGCCAAATTCACATTTAGACATTTTCACATACATATTTTCCCTCTGTAAAGTATCCAATACTTGGTTTACATGCCTTACATGTTCATCCCAAGTCCAGCTAAAAACAAGAATGACGTCTAAATACACAATCACAAAGTCATCTAGGAAAGGCCCGAATACATCATTCATCACACGCATGAAAGTCGTTGGAGCATTACAAAGCCCAAACGGCATAACTAACCACTCAAACAATCCTTGTTTGGTTTTAAAGGAAGTCTTCCATGCATCCTGTTCTGCAACTTTGATTTGATGATATCCATTGCACAAATCCAACTTAGTGAAATAAACAACATTCTTCAATTGATCAAGTAAATCATCTATGCGAGGAAGAGGTTATCAATTTTTCACCGTGATTTTATTTAAGGCTCGGTAATCGACACACATTCGCCATGTGCCATCTTTCTTTGGCACCATCACAATCAGAGAATCACAAGGATATGAACTGGGCCTGATGAACCCTTGATCCAATAAGCCTTGCACCTGCTTCTTGATCTCTGTCATCTCCACAACTGACATCCTGTACATGCCCACATTAGGCAAAGGAGAATCCTGCTGCAGATGTATCTCATGTTGGATTTCCCTCTTAGGAGGTAATCCATCTAGTTCCTTAAAAATATCATCATACTTAGAGACAATATCAGTTAATTCTTGTTTATGAGATGGATCACATCGTTGGAAAGCGTCGGATGTCCCGACATCTTTCTCTTTGACGACCATGAGTACATATCTCTTATTAGTGTTTATGAGTCTTTTCATTTGCCCTGCACTAACAAGTCTCATATTTAACCTCATGTTGTGAGCTCCAACAATATATTCCACTCCCCCTTTAGTAAGGTGGTATTTTTTCTCATGACGAAAGAAAAATGCTTTTCTATCATAAAGATACAGACTTCCCAACACTATGCCACATATATCAAGCGATACAACATCCAAATCTACTTCATCAATCAACTTTGAAGTAATAGCAAATCTGACCCTACATTGTTTGGTGACATTAAGTTTTGTTTTATTACATACCCAACCAAGAGGGTAAGGTTTTGGATGTGGTTTCATTACGAGACCCATCTTCTTGACAAGTGCTTCTGATATTAAGTTTACTTGGGAACCCGGATCAAATAATGTATATATCTTAGTATGTTTAGATACAACTCGTATATGAAATAACTCATTCCTCTTTCGTTCATCAATATGAGATTCATCAGTCGAAATTGAACTAGCATGAAGAGAATCTTTACCTTGTACTCCAGCCGTTGTGATCTTTCCTTCATCTCCTGATTCAGAACCAAGATCTTGTTGCACTGTAGCAACAATCTTTGTCTTCCCCTTTCCACTGAACTGTTTCGGTTTCTTTTCTGGATGTAGTTTCCAACAATGTTCTTCATCGTGACTGCTCCTCTTGCAATGAGTGCAAGATGGTTTTCCTCCTTCTCTCGTCACTACAACGGTCTTCTTGCCCTTCCTTTTGAACTTCTTGAAAGTCTTTTGTGGGAAATTGAAAGGTTTCTTCGTGGGATCTTCTTGAACATGTTTCCTCATGTTCTCAAGGTGAGTGGCTTGCACACAAACTTCGTCAAGACTAGTGGGGCTAAACAAGAGTAAAGTATAACGAATATAACTTTGAAGTGTGCCAATATACTTCATTAAAGTTTCATAAGAATCCAAAGGAATATTTAATGCCAGAGTTTTCTTCCTAATTTCTTCTGTGAAACTTTGTACAGTCTGACCTTTACTTTGTCTCAAATTTTTCCATTCCATCATTGCTTTATGTAAATACCCTAATGGATAGAACTACTTCATTATCTCTGTTTTAAAATTCGACCATGAGGAAAGAAGATTACCACACTTACTTCTGTCCCGTAGCTTTCTCTCCCACCATACGAGAGCGGTGCCTTCCAACCGAAGAGAAACCAATTTCACTTTAACTTCCTCTTCATCAATATGTTGAACAGGGCAATATACTTCAACATGTCGGATCCAATTGTCTAACTTTTCAGGATTAGCATCTCCATTAAACATAGGTAAAGCAAACTTTACATCAAGTTTTAATAATGGTTTATTAAAAGAGGCTTTATGGTTAGAATGTTGAGAGTGATGAGAATTCTCAGAGGAAGAAGAACTAGAACTTGAAGGCGAAGATGGGGGTTAAGGAGGATCTCCTCCATCCCCTTGGTTTACCGAAACATCATCATCTGCATGTGCTTCTTTTTTCTTCTCCTTCTTCTTCATCCTCTTCTCGTAATCTCCATACATTTTCTCGACCATGTCTAACATGCGATAGAAGACCATGTGAAAGTTTTTCTCCCATTCATCATGCTTATCTTCTTATGCCATCTTCTTCCTTCGGGATGTACGAACAACTTTGGGATTGAACATCTTAAGAGTTCCTTTACCCTGCTTATGCTTGGCCCTAGTAAGCATTCATACTCAACAATTCAAGTCAAAGACGACTGCTTTGATACCAACATGATCCGGGATCTTTTCGTCGAGTGACTTATTAAAAAATTGCATAAAATGAGCATAAATAAAAGTACACCATAAAGAAGGAAAAGCTCAAAAAGAAAGAGACATAATCATACAATATGAACACAAATAACTTGATAACGGAGTTCATCCCTGGTGGACTATGTCTCCGGGTCCTGCTCTCAAATGGGTAGGTCTTTCTATTAACTCCACAAAAGAATTGGGCAAAATACATAAGTATACCTCATTTTGGAGTTAAGCCACATAAGATTTGCTCAGATCAAAAAACTAACACCACCAATGCGTTCATGGTGTTGTTTTACCTAAAAATGGTTGTCTCCGCGCCTCAATCCAAGTTGAACACTTTCAGCCCCCCAAGACACCCTTGCCTTGGTTTTTGTGCCACTGCTCCTACAATTAATGCTGAAAAAACCTCGAACTGTGTGTAAAATCTTGAAAATTGTGCAAAAACACTGTACAAATCCATATTGTACGGGTGCGCTCAGTCTGCCCCTTCTCTGTGCTCTTGTGTGTTTCGAATGCATTGCTCAAAACCCCCTTATATACAAAATCTAGGTGGTTATGTCATAACTGAGGTGGTTGGCATGGCGGTTATGTCATAAGTTTAGATTTTTTTTGGTGGAGGTTCCTGGGTCGAATCCCACGGACCTTCGTTTTAACACATGGTTTGTAACAGTTTTGGCGCGCCCTGCCAAATCTGGCGGGTGGCCACTAGGAAGGTGGAATGATAATAAATAGAGGCGGAATAATAGTGGAAAGGCTATATTTGGCGGTTGGTTGGGTTAAGCCCCCAAGCGGCAGAATAATATGGTCGTGTGGTTTAAAACATGTGATCAGGGGTTGGGCCAAAGGCCTAGCCCCTCCCTTTGGCGCCTTAATTCGACCTTTAATTTAAAACATATGCGCATCATTCAATAAACAAGAACCATAGTGTGGTGTAATGGTTGGCGTGGATGTGTGGGGCCTTTGGGGTAGTGAGAGGTCTTGAGTTTGAATCTGGTGGAGTGATAAACTTTTTTCACACACCAGCAATTGGAGGGGTGCCACGTGGCACCATATAACTGGTCCACAAAAATTGCCACTTGTCACAATATGATTTGCCCATGAAGTTGACACGTGTCATCACCTAACTTGCCCACGTGTTTGTCATCCTTGCCACGTTATCTTGCCAACTCAGTTGTGCCACATGTCACCCTTGCGGTGGTGCCACGTGTCACTTTGACTTTTGCCTTTTTGACCAAGTTTCACTGAACTTTGACCGCTTATAACTTTTGATCCGTAACTCTGTTTGACGAGTTGTTTGCGCCGTTTGAAAGCTTGCAAAGTGCTCTTCGTGATTATGCCCTTTTCACTTAGTTTTAGGAACTTTGAATTTTTGCCCTTTTGTTGTCTGCTGAAGCCATTATGAGCGTTCTGATTTGCTTCTGTGTGTTTTGAGTTGTCTTAAAATTCTCTGGATCCTTTTTGGATCACTAAGGACTATCATATATTTGTCCATTGGACTGAATCCCTACGACGTCCTTGTAAAATCACTCTCACACAACTCCCCTTCCCAGAATTGATAATGTTATTAGTTGAATACAATTTGTTCACACAAAAACTAAAGATGAGTTTTATAGTCACCTCAGAAGATGCGCTTCTTAATATAATATTCAGCAAATGGTGTCCCCCAACAAAACTGGACAGAAAAACAGAAAACGAACGAACAAAGAAGCACCACTGGATTCAGCGACACACTAATCAAACCCCTCGTTCTATTATCTGCAATCAAATGATAGTGATACCAGTTAAATAATGCCTATTTGGCCCTTGACATCCAACCCAACATATATTTGTACTTCACTGGATTGAATCCCTAAGACGACATTGTAAGATCTCACATGAGACTCTCCTCCTCTCCCCACAGTTGATTACCTTACTAGTTAAATAAAGTTTATTCATAATTTAAGCAACAGAAACTAAAGACGAGTTTTAGAGATACCTCTTAAAACAAAAGCTTAATATATTCAGCGAGAGTGTCCTCAGAACAAAAGCTAGATCGAGATAGAGCAAAGGAATGAATGAAGCACTGAGCAAAACGAGACCTCCGCAAATGCTTGGCTTCTATATTAATTGTGTAGTAATATACGCTAGGAATTCCCCTGCAAAGAAACACCTGCAATTGATCAAACAAAACAAACCCCCCCTGCAGCGGCATGGCTACGGAAAAATCAGTGTAACAAAGGGCAGAAAGAAGAGCCTGTAAATTGCAAGTATCTTTAACTGTGGAGTCTAGAGAAGATGGCGGTAGTAGCATTTAAAAAAGGAGGAGGTGCGTATAAATTGTTAAGACGAGGGCACACGGAAAGGACATGCAGATGGCCACGCCATGTTTCGGTGTTGCGTTGCAGGGCATGAGTGTAGAGAAACGAACCGGCGGCCGAGGAAAACAATTAATGAGGTTGATGACATCCCGCCATCACCCTCCTGGCTCCGGAATCCTATGCAAACGTTATAGTAAGAAATTTTAGGTTAAACTATGTAGTAATGCTTCGGGAATCATGCGCCCAAATAATGGAAATAACTCGAAACATAATGTCCCTGCAATAGCAGGGACATAATAAGACAGTGACACAAGTGTTTGATTCTGAACAGGTCAATGTGTTTGCAGAGAGGAGACGCGATTACTGTGTAGTTTGTGGTTGGAATGATTTAACAAGGAATATTCCTCGTTGCTCATGCAAGGAACTGCACCCTTCGAAAACTAGCGCTTGGAATGAAATTACAGGGTTACTATTCCAAGTTTCACGGTCCACCCCTGGGTAGGTTAAAATCCCTATACTCTGTCGATATGGTGTTGATAGTTTTCTGATCAATTTTGTTCAAAAATTTAGAAGAATGGATAGACTTACAGATATCAATTATTAAGATTGTGCAATCTATGTGGATAAAAAGTTTTTATTAAGATTGTGCAATCTATGTGGATAAAAAGTTTTTCAGGATACTAAATTCATATGTACATTTAAAAAAAGTGTGATTCAAACAATGGAAATTACAATTTCCACCTAATTCCAATGATAATTGTCAAACACAGTTAAAAAAAATCTAATAAATAAACTACTCCCATATTTTTCACCTTTTTCTGTCCCTGACGCCACAGGAATTCTGAACTAGTATAGCGAATGGAATGACGGTGGGGAAAGTCCAGGACGGAGTCAAACCATCATTTCAGAATTTGTACCATAAATATGGATAGATGGAGACATGAGTACATAGATAGCTACTGTTTGAATAAATCGTTCTACTAAGTATCTAAAACAAATTCCCTGGACCACAATTGAAACAAGGCCTAAACTAATCACCTCAACTGAACCCATCGCTATAACGAATGGTCAATCCTAAATTTGTGGTTAAATTTTGTCGACAAAAACAAGAACACAACAGGAAGAAACGTCAAAGGATGTACCAAACCCAGGAAAAAGTAATGATTCTGAGCTCATCCAATGCCCATTTCCAAGCCATACTTTTCAAAGAAATGTAGAGCTCAAGCAAGACACTGCAGTGGTGTGTTCGAATGATGGGTAGAGAAATGTTGGCAACCGAGGAAAGGAATCAGGCCAGCAATGCCTGATTAATCCAGAAACCGCCAACTTAGAATTTGCAAGAGCCAGAACAGGGAATTGAGCAAGCGTGGAGCGGAACGCTCCATGGATATGGAATCACTGGAATCCCGGCAGGTTGTCGCACTGACCTCATTTGAACCCCGCCTTGAATGCCTCCACTTGAAACGACTGACTAACAATTTCAGGCAAAGCATAACTCCTGCAGCACGACATTTGGATAGTGGGCGTGAAGGAGAATTTAATATCAAACAGTTGAGCATAGTTGTGTAGCTGTATAGGAGAATTTATTATCAAATAGTTGAGTCCGAGCCAAAGTAATTTACATAACTGTGTGGTCTTAATCCGTTTAATCCCTATGAACGAACTGAAGTAATCCACATTGGAGAAAGCTAAACGTTATACCTTTTGAGTTTCTCGATTGCCGCATACGTCCCATATTGTCGTTTCCGTTTCCAGACTCCGTTAGCGTGTCATTCCTCCTTTATTAAATATATTGTACCCTCTTGATGCGATGTCCTTACAGCGCGGTATGTTGGACGGACTAGCCACTTTCTATTTACGTCTTGGTATTTTAAGCTTCGACTATTGTACTACCAACTTACTTCGGTTATTTCCACTCTCCATTTCCTTCCATTCCATTCCTTCCATCCATCCATTCCATTCCATCCATTCCTTTCCATGCCATCCTTCAGTCCACTGTCCTGTCCATCCATTCCTTCCTTCCATTCCATTCCTCCCTCCATCCTGTCCTTCCATCCATTCCTTCCATTCCATCCGTTCCATCCGGGCTCCATCCATTCCTCCTCTTTGTCCATTCCGTCCATTCCTTCCATCCCCATTCCATCCCCATTCCATCCATCCATTCCATCCATCCATTCCATCCATCTCCATTCCTCCATCCATCTCTCTTTCTTTCTCTCCCTATATCTCTTAACCCTCTAACCCTATCCATTCCTAATCCTAAACCCACTTCCTCTTTCCACTATACCCTCACTCAACTTTATCCATCCATCCATCCATCCGGTCACCACCCATCCATCCTCCATTCAGTCAGATCCATTTCCATCCATTCCTCCATCCATTCCATTCCTCCGTCCGTCCATCCGTCCATCATCCATTCCTTCTTTCCTCCTTCCGTCCATCTTCCTTCCTCCATCCATGTCCATTTCATCCATCCATTCCTCCATCCATTCCATTCCGTGTCCATTCCATCTCCTCCTCCATTCCTTCCATCCTTCCTCCATCCATGTCCGTCCTCCATTCCATTCCATTCCTTCCATTCCTCCTTTCCTCCGTCCTCCATCCATTCCATTCCTTCCTCCATTCCTTCCTTCCATCCATCTTCCATCCATCCCCGGCCCATCCTTCCTCCATCCATCCTTCCATTCCTCCAGTCCAGTCCATCCGTTCCATTCCGCCCATCTCATCTTAGGACATTTGGATGCATAGCATATACACACATACCTTCCGAATAAAGGAAGAAACTTGATGACAAAAAATGAGAAATGTATTTTCAGCACAGCTCTGATGAAACATCTAAAACACGAGGCTTTACAATCCCTGTGTAACCAAGAATTTAATTCTCAGCAGAGATGTACATTTTTGGAAAACCAATGCAGGATGATTGAGAAAACCTGACAAGTGGGCAGGTCAAAATCCATTGCTGCAAGTTCTGAAAACCGCGAGGAAATTTAGAACAACAAGTACCTCAACCCATTCTTCCAAGAATGCAAGTCAAAGGACAACAAATCCTCCACGGGATAGCTCAACTTCTAGCAGAAAATCATTCTCTGAACCACGAGAATCAGAGAACTCGAAGTTTTGAGAGAAATCCATCAGCAGTGGGATGACTTTGAGCAACACAATTTTGTTGCTTTAGTAATAAAATGTCAACCTACATCCTTTAAGGAAAGCGACCAAAGAGGCCACATTGGGTTCAAGCCATGAACCAAGAGAATTAACTCCATTGAGAAGAACAAGACATGGGATCTTGTTAATTTGCCAAAACACAAAAAGAGAATTGGTGTCAAGTGAGTGTACAAAACAAAACTCACTGAAAAAGGAAAGATTACTGAAAAGAAAAGCACAGGTGAAGACTTGACTGAGAAAGGATTCTCACAGCAACTAGGTCTTGATTATGGTGAAACTTTTCTCCAGTAGCAAGATTAAGGTGTAAGGACTTTATTGGCCATAGCGGCACAACACAAATGGAAAGTATACCGGATGGATGTCAAGTCATCATTTCTACAAATGGATTTTTAAGAAGAAGAAGTGTATGTAGATCAACCACAAGGTTTTGAGACACATGATAGGAAAACATATGTGTGTGGGTTGAAGAAATCTTTGTATGTCTTAAAGCAAGCTCAAGAGCTTGGTACAGTAGAATCGACACCTATACGTTAAAGTGGTTTCAGCGGAAGCCAAAATGAACCAACACTTTATACCAAAGCCCGGTCGACGCGGTAAAATGCTAATTGTATGTTTATATGTTGATGTTCGCATGATTTACCACGGGGAAATCTAAATTGCCAGTTTCAAACGTACCATCTGTCACGAGTTTGAGATAGCCGGATCTTGGCATAATGAAGAGTAATTTTAGGCATTGAGGGTTCATCAATCATTAAGGCATTTTGTCGACAAAATTTCATCTTGTGAGATATCATCAAACGGTTTTGCATGGAGGATGCAATCCAGTAGAAACCTCCATACCTTTAGGCACAAAATTAAGCAAGAATGATGAAGGTCCGCAGTGGATTCTACTTTATACACCGAAAGTTTAGTAGGCGGTTTTTTGTATCTTACAACAACTAGGCTTGACATTATGTATGCAACCAGCTTTGTTTGGAATCCCCCAAAGATTCTTATTGTAAGATGGTGAAAATGATTCTGATATATGTTGCGGGAACTCTCAATTTCGGTTTATGGTGCGGTAAATCTGATGGTAATCAACTCTCTGGTTACACACGATTGGTAACCTGCAGGTAGCCTAGATGACAACAAAAGCACATCGGGATATGTTTTTCAAGCGGGCATGAACTGATTTCATGGGCATCGAAGAAGCGTCCAATTGTATCCATATCTTCTTATGTAGTTGCTACCTCGGCTTCTTGTCAAGTTGTATGGCTAAGAAGATTATTGAAAGACAAGTCACAAACAGAAAAAGATCCAACTCCTATATTTTGTGACAATACGTAAATGAATAGTATCCAAGAACCATGTTTCATGAAAGAAAAGTAAACACATTGACACTCGGTTTCATTCATATGCTTGAACTAGTCAATAATGGTGACATTGCACTACAATTTTATGGATCTCCAGATCAGCTTGCTGATATATTCACCAAGCCACTAGGAAAGCACAGCTTGCTGATATCTTCACTAAGCCACTAGGAAAGTCAGTTTTTGATTTCCAGCGACAACACTTAGGCATAGTCAGTGTTGATGATTGTAACTGTTGAGTCTAAGAGGGAGTGTTAAATATATTGTACCCTCAACAGTCTGACTGTACACTGCCAGCTATACTGGACAGTTGTACTTTCTATTTCTGTCTTGCTTGAGCATATTTAAGCTCAGCTATTGTACTACAACTTACTTCGGTTCTGTTTTGTACTTCTTCATACATTTGAATATACTGTTCTAATCTTTTCTCTCTGCATTTCTCTGTGACTCACAATTCATCATCCTTTACGTGCGGTGGTCATGATTTAATGCACCTCCAACATTGCTACTACGTTCTACCCAACTCCGCATATCTCGCATTCGAATTGAACGTGCCAATGTTATGTTTCGTATCCTCTCCTCTTGCGCTGGTTCAGTTCTTTGTTTGGTGTAACCCCAGGCTTTGTTTACTCTCCTCCTGTGTCAGTTCAGTTCTCTATTCGTCATAACCCAGATCGTAGAAGGGAGTCAGAGAGCACGGTTAAACGGTTACAACAAATTTCAAGGATAGAAAATTGAGATCCTATTATTCAACATTGGTTGTAACTATTGAGACCAAGTTTCTTGTGTAAATGTATATAAATTTATGAAAGCCCGTAGAGGCAGATAAGGAGGATGAGTGAGCTGTTGTAATCTCCATTATCTGAATAATAAGACAACCGATGTCTTCCCTTGGTGGACCGATGCCTTCCCTTGGTGGACGTAGCCCAATGTTTGAGTAAACCACATAAAAATTGTGTTTATAATCTGTGTGATTGTGTTTTCTGCGTTTTCAATTGCAACAAGTGGTATCAGAGGGTGAGAAAGCTGCAGACTGGAAAAAGGCCGCATGTTGTGGTTGTATGAATCATTAGATATTTTTTCTGAGCAAATGCAGTTGATTTTACGTTCTTGGTGGCGAGTACGTTATTGGGTATAATGCATTGTTGGTTATCAAATCGTATCAGAGTGATGCTGGTTTAGCATAATATTTAATATGACTGGAAGGAGCATCGTTTTCATTTTCAGCACTGGGCTATACCTGTGAAGGGAGCGTTGTTTTCGGTACACTTATGAATATTTAAATTCTGGAATCTCAACGCTGGCATGTATTAGCGTAGGGAGCGTCATAAAGGCCCTGATCTCTCAAAAGGAAATACTCGTCCCGATCTTCCAAAAGGAAATTTCGTATGGTTTTATGAAAACTTAAGGTATGGAGTTTTTTGGGATTTTTCAAAATTGAATTTCAATTTTTTTAAATTGAAAATGTGAACAAGTAAGTCACGTGGTTTGGCGAAGCACAACTAGCACAACTGGAGGGGGAATGGCGATTTTGAACCTGGAACTGGTTTTGGTGCCCATGAAAGACAGAACCTAGAACTGGTTTTGGCGCCCATGAATGACAAACGACTCTGTGTTTGATAGGAATGTTTCGTAGAACCCTCTTGACTGGAGTGAACTTCGGTGCGTTGATAGGACTATCTCTTTTTTAGAAATGGTCGGACTGCTCCTACCACTCACTTGGCGTCTTGTGGGAGGTATTTTCCAGTTTTTCAAGGTGTTTCACCTAGTAAGCAGTTATCTGTCTTTACACTCTTGACTTCAGAAAGCTCTACCCGGAATCCGTATTTTGAGCTATTGTTTAAGCTTTTTTGCTGTCTCCAAGATCACCGTTTTCCTGACTCATATCTGATCATTCTGACTTCCTCTGTGTGCCTCTTTGTTGATCTCCTCTCTCTTATAATTCCTTCTGCTTTACCTTTGACTTGCCAGAAAGGATGGGGCCACTCCCTACTGACTGATCCTTTTGTCCGTTTGGAATCTATTGAAGCTGCTCAATTGAGCCTAAGTGTTCGAATCCTTCTGCAGAGAGCCTAGGAGACCCTTGGGACCACCCGGAACTCCTAGCATCGATAGATGACCTCTGCACTAATCATTTCCGTTTTAATAATCGTTCTGGCGCGCTTCCACATTTGAATTCCAGACCCACACTTCCAACATACACTGCAAATCTGACACATCTATCTGCAGCTCCTGCGAGTGTCGAAACTTCTCAGACCCATTTAGAAGAAGCTCAAGTTAGCTCACCTGGCAAACTGAAGCAAAGTCATGAGGGGTTAAAATAGCTTGGAACAGGATACAGGGGGAGTTTTTCTCATCCAGGAAGCAGGATCTCGGACGACTCACCCTCTTTCAAAAATCCCGGCATTCGTAAGCGTCCACAAAAGGTTTGGAAACCCAAGCGAAGACATCCCAAGCTCATACTTGGAATGGATATTGGACTTTCAGAAGCCTACAACCTAGCCCTGTGCGCTTTAGTAGGGCGGTTCGCATATAAAGAAAAATGTAAGCAGAAGCTTGACGATTGGATTCCTAATACCTGGAAACCAATCCTTGGCTACCTGCCCAAGTTACATTTGCTTCAACACGGATGGCTAGGTTTTATCTTCAAGACACCAGAAGACACTGCATTGATCCTGGGAAGCTTCTGGCCTATCGATGGGGGAAGTCTCATGCTCAAACGCTGGAGACTTGGCTTTAACCCTTCCACAGAATTCTTTAGCCACAAGCACATCTGGGTACTCCTTCTAGGCCTCCCACTGCAACTCTGGAACTAGCGATCTCTAGAACTTATTGGAGCATCCTTAAGACGTTTTCTAAAGGTGGATTCAAACTTACTAGAGGCATCAGATAGAAGATTGGCGAGGATTTATGTGGACATAGATATTCAGGCTGGACTTTCTGAAGTCTTGGAGATAGACTGTTGTAGTCAACTTTACTCACAGCGACTGGACTACCTTGGTATTCCGTTTCGCTGCTCTTTCTGCCATAGAACTGGCCATCTGCGAAGGGACTGCTCAAAGTTCCCCCCTCCTGATGCGGTCTTGGATCCAGCGGAAGAGACGAATTTCAATGGTTACATCTCTTCACCAGAACAGCCAGCGGAGGCTCCCTGTACTCGAAGGGATGACTCTACATCGGACGTCACATTAGTGGGTAAGATCCAACAACTCTGTCCATCACTTTACAATACCTTCTCAGCCTGGGACAGGCTCTTCATTATTGAGAAGGCTGACAATATTATGCCTCCTGATCCCACGGTTTCCCTACCAGCTCAGCATGTCTCTCCACCTTTACCCACCTCTACCCTGCCAAACCCATCTGAGCCTATTCCACCAATCATCACCAACACTACTTACCCCTTACTTTTTCCTGCTAGAGAATCGGAGACCGATCCTATAACAGTTTCAGAAGATTCTCGAGATTCTATCACCCTAGCTGGCTACACAGAGTCGACCCAATCTGAAACCCAACTAGATACCCTGCTTCTGGATGCTACCCCTATTACCTTTCTCCCATTTGATTCGATCCCCATCCATACCTATCATGGAAACAATCTTGTTCAACCTACCATACAACGCTCTGATCTTCCCTCATCTTCAAGATTTATTCCTTCACCAGAGTTGGATCCTACCTGGTCAAGAGGTATTGGGCTTGAACTATCGCCACTAAAAACTCGCAGTGCGCGCAAGAGGACAATGGTTGGATCGTCGTCAACGGTATCTACCAATTTTGTTCCAACACAAGGGGCGCTTAGATGTTTAAAAGCCCTTGCTAGAGGGAAATCATGATCCTTTTATCCTTCAACATCAGAGGGGTCGGAGGACCCCTGAAACAAGCCTCCATGTGAAGACTCCTTGAGCAGACTCAACCGTCAATCATTTTCCTACAAGAAACACTAGTGGATGCTTCAGTGGCCAGGGATTTTTTGCATCAGTTTCGCCCAAGATGGATGTCCTACACAACAAGTTATGTGGGAAACTCAGGGGGCCTACTAGCCTCTTGGGACCCTACCATTTTTCACCTTTCTCCGATGCTCAGTCCAGGGGGGATTTTACTTTCAGGGAACTGCCTCGAACTCAACAGACCTATCAATTTGCTCAATGTATATGGCCCATGTGTTGACCGTAAAGCTTTCTGGCAGCGACTTGATGATCTGGGCTTATTGGCGGAAAAGAACCTCATACTCGCTGGAGATCTTAATTTAATTACCAGTCCAAAAGAAATGTGGGGAGAAAAGGCGTCGATTGATCCACTATTAAGCTAAACATATTTTTTATAAAAATGCTTTGATTGACATGAAGCCAGCAGAGCTCCTGCCTACTTGGAGAAACGAACGTCAAGGACCAGCAAGTATTGCTAAAAGACTCGACCGATTTCTTATTGCAGAGGGGCTACTCTTGCCTTCCTACTGTAGCCATGCTTAGGTAAATCCACCCTTCCTATCTGCTCATACGCCAATTGTAACACACCCACTACCATCAAAATAAAAATTTCGATTGAATTCTCGCTAATGAGACTCCCCGGAGCTTGTAGCAGCAAGGTGCCAATCCCCGAATCATAGGTTCTCTATTTACCTACCTGAATCTTTGTACCAAACCGTAATTTTATGTCCCACCTGACGCAGGTGTGCCAACTACGGTTACATCCGCTCCCAAGGTTTTCTCGCGCGATTCCCCCCCCTTGGTTTATCGAGAATCGGAACTCGTGACTTTGTGAGTTCGAAGATTTAACACGGGGTTCTTGGATCCCCGAGACCCAACGATCAGTCAACTCGCTGAATTTTCCTCGAGGAATTTCACTACTCGCGACCTCGCTCCTCATGGTATCAAACTTTCGGTTCTCCAACCTCCGATACCTGAGGTGCCGAGATTCAATGCACGACCCTACGTGCAAATCCAACGGTCATCCGTGACTTAGATCCAATAGTTAACTCTTCCTCGCAGCTTGTGTCCTCACTACCCTTTGCACCCAAACCTTGGGCTCTCAATCCACGAGTTCCGAGGTTCCGAGATCCCCGATCTCTGACACCTGTCCTCTCCAGATGGACGGTTCGCAGCTACTCGCCGCTTCGTCACCTCGCATCCTCGCGCCTCGTGACTTTCGAATGCAATTCTTTGCAACTCAAACCCCCGAGTGTCGAGGTTCCGTACTCTCGCCTTCCATACCCTCGCGACCTCGCGCCTCGCGACCTTTTGGCACAATTCTTTGTCGTTCCAACTCCTGAGTGCCGAGGTGCTGAGGTTCCGTACTCTCACCTTCCGTACCCTCGCAACCTCGCGCCTCGCGACCTTTTGGCACAATTCTTTTCCGCTCCAACTCCCGAGTGCCGAGGTGCCGAGATTCCGTACCTCGCAACCTCACGCCTCGTGACTCTTGGGCTCAAATATTCGGGCTTCCACCCTATGAGTCCCGAGTTCACAAGATCTTCAGATCTCTGCCACCTGTCCTCTTCAGATGGACATCTATGATCATCTCGTGACCTCGCCACTCACGACTTGAAGTGTCCAACTTTTGGACTTCGACCCTGCGAGTCCCAAGTTCACGAGATCTTCGGATCTCCACCACCTGTCCTCTTCAGATGGACAACTATGATCATCTCGCGACCTCGCCACTCGTGACTTGAAGTGTCCAACTTTTGGACTTCGACCCTGCGAGTCCCGAGTTCACGAGGCTTAACCCTCGTCTATCACCCGATAAATCTAACAACTGTCAAGTTTCCTAGGTAAGATCTGACGGTCCAGATCGGCCCCGATGCCGCGTCCTTTCCTAATACTCTTTGGACATGGAAAACCAACGGTACAGATGTTCTCATGGAGCCTGGAGGTCTGCGACTCAGATTTCCTCGCTATTCACAAATATAAGGGAAAAAGGGTTAAGGCAATTTACGCCCTCATTCATTTCTACGATTTAACAGTCGTGAATGACCGCAGCTTCCTCGACAGAATTTCATCCATTGAACAATACTTATCCTCATGCGGCTATTTCGTAATTTCGAGAGGGTCGTATCTCTTCGTATAGGGTTGCTGAAACTTGCGCATTCACGCCCTTTTTCCAGGTGCTTGGTAAGCCTTTCTGAGAAGGGAATTCTCCATGAGGAGGTCTATTTCGGGCCATTCCTGGATACAGATAAGGGAAACAAATTCCCAGGAATGGACTGGTATCACCTGGGCGTGATTAGATTCATTTTTATCGACGTGAGTCATGTATGGATTCCTCTATTACCAGCATATGTCCATTAATTATTTTGAAAACATTCACAGACATTCTTACACTCAAATCATTCACACTCTCACAGTGTTGTGAGTACATATATGTATATATATATATATATCAGTGTATAAATTTCAGGATACAATACAAAAAATACTTATCATAAATAACACCAGAATTGGGTACGACTACTGAGAGGGGTGCTCGTTTCCACCCAATCGTAGGCTCAACGACTCCTAACGGATTTACCACTAGCCACCCCCAAGCTGAGACCACGATGTTCCGAGACTGCGTCTCTCTGTCTGCCAATGACCAAGAGCGAAGGTTGCAATCCTTCCTCTGCTATCACTCACTCTGCGTAAAAACTGCCAGAGTTCCCCTCGCGTCTCCCCCCTCAATCGTTTCTTCCATACGCCTTATCCTCTCGCGAGGTTGTGTGCGGCACGATTACCCTCGTGCCGATCAGGCCTGATGGCTCTATGGATGGGCGGTCCACCATCCCATCCCTCATAAATCCATCCGCCTACCAGCCTGCGAGGTATTGACTTTCAGGGCCAGCGAGCCGCTTTTGGTTCTCCGGGCCAGTGGAGCCCAAATACGGTATTTATTTCTCGGTGGAGGTTAACACCACCTTTTTGGTGCCCTCCACCGCCATCGCGGTCTCTTTTCTGCACATCCCCTCTCAGCAGTCTGCAATAATTCAAAATATTATTCACATTCATTGACCTCTTCCTGCAGGTCCATTTACATCACATATTCATACTTACCAGTTTTCCATAGTCCTTGGCCAGTCTAGTTATATTTACAATCTGGTGGAAACAGGGTATTACAATTCCCTCCCCCTTAAAGGAACATCATCCTCGATGTTCTTAGCTACTAACATGAATTACATGTACAGAAGTAAACAAAATCGGATATGCCTGTCTTATGGCATCCTCCATTTCCCATGTAGCCTCATCTGGGCCAAAATGTTTCCACTGCACCTTGAC
>SNQJ01S0191935.1:0-17925 GCA_010110895.2 Picea sitchensis
GCATATGAATATTTGAAGAGGTATGACACCTGTATTATTCAACACGTGATTCCTATCAAAAAAGGTGTCAAGCCATTTCAATAGAAGTTGAGGGAAATACATCTAACACTTGAGCCACTTATTCAGAAGGAACTAAAGAAGTTGTTGGAAAACCAAAACATCTTCAAAGTTTGTCACTCAACCTACATGTCTAATATGGTTCTCTTCAGGAAGAAATCATGTCTGTGCATAGATTTCCAAAATATGAATCGAGCTTCTGATAAGGATAACTATCCAATTCCCCCCATGGAACAAATCTTACAACTTATCTCTGGTTTGGAAATGTTCTCCCTTTTGGATGATTTTTCTGGCTACAATTAGGTTCTCATAGTAGAACTAGATCGGTTAAAGACCACTTTTAGGATGAAGTGGGGAACATATGCGTATCACATAATTCCCTTTGGTCTAATCAACGTTGGTGCTACCTTTCAAAGGAAAATAAACAAAAATTTCAAGGGTCTAATTGGTCATAGCGTGGTGACCTATCTTGATGACATCATAGATTATTCAAAACAAAGAGATGATCACCCCAAACATCTAAAGCATATTTTCAAAAGTTGTAGAAAATATGGTATTTGTTTAAACCCCAATAAGAGAATATTTGTTGTTTGAGAAGGTAAATTGTTGGGGCATATTATTTCAAAGGATTTTATTTCTGTAGACCCAGAATGAGCTAAAGCTATTATGCAAATCCCACCTCCACACAACAAAAGGTCTATGTAGTCCGTTTTCGGAAAAATCAATTTCATGAGAAGATTTGTTCCATATTTTGCTGAAATTTTTAAACCCCTTCAACAAATGATAAAGAAAGACGTTCAATTCAAGTGGACATTTGTTGAAAAATAAGCCTTTGAGAATATTAAAGCCACCATCGTGGCTGCATATTCTTTACAAAGTCCATACCTTACCAAGGAATTATTATTGTATACTTTTTCTTCTGACCATTCTTCTGTAGAAATGCTCACCCAGAAGGACCAACAAGGGAATGAGTTCCCCATATCCTTTATGAACATTGGACTCCAAGGCACTGAAATGAATTACCCACCATTATACCCGAAAGTTTTTTTTGTCCACAAATCTATCAAATAGTTCATGCTTTATATACTGAAAAATCATACTAAGGTGATTGTCCCACACCTAGAGGTCAGATATCTCTTTGTACAAAGGGAAATGGGTGAGAGATGAGGAAATTGGATGACTAATTTACATGAGTATGACCTTGAATTTAAACCAAAAAACTGTTGGACATTTGGTTGTCATTGATGTCAACCCTTGGAGAGTGATCTTAGTCATTGATTTCAACCCTTGAAGGGTGATCTTAGAGATTGATGTCAACCCTTAGAGAAGTATGGAAGCCCTAAATATGTGGACGAGATCGTTGGAAATTTGGTTGTCGTGTTAGAGGTCTACCATTGATATTGTCACATGTTAAGGTATACACTTGTTATGGTATAGATTGTGGTACAGGTGTTGATGTGGATGGTTGATCCATGGTACAGGTTGGTACAAGCACATATCTTGTGATGGTATGTTTGTGACTTTGGTACATGCTTGGTAGAGGCATGTGTTGGTGATGGTGGAAATCTGAGGGGCATGTGTTGGTGATGGTGGACATCTATTTGAGAGGTGCCCTTGGTAGATGATCCATGTGAGAGGATCTAGTGACATGTTAGTTATGGAACCCATAATTCATCGAGGAATAAAGACATGAAGGTCAATATACTTGCAGGTAAGACTATCATAGATGGATAATACAAATCATGCCATTTCTAGTGATATATGGTATGCCATGTAGTTCCTCACGGTTGAGGAGATATGGTTCTGTGAAGTTGGAGGTCCCTCAAGAATATTCTAGAAGGTCGTTAAGAAGCTTGACCAGTCAAAGTCATTGCAACAAAACATTAATTATTGAAAAAGATTAATTAATTATCGTAGGGATAAATAATTAATTATTTCATGTCATTAATTAACTATTGAAAAATTAAAGGAGGAGTTAACAAGTTGCATGTCAAAGTAAAGTGGTCGGAAACAAAAGATAATTAATTATTGGAGGCTTAATTAATTATTGTAGGAATAATTAATTATTGGAGAGATAATTAATTATTACAGGGAAAAGTAAATTGGAGTAAACAAAATATTTCAGGAAAAACAAAGTAGAGTAAATAGAAGATTATTTCAGGAAAAGCAAAGAAGATTAAACATAAGATTATTTTAGGAAAAGAAAAGTAGAGTAAATAGAAGATTATTTCAGGAAGAGCAAACAGAAGATAACATGTTGCATGTCATTAAGAAATTTCCCCTATATAACAAAGAGAAGATTCCATTGCAAATAACTTATATGTATTCACTTCTAATAATATAGGTTGGAGGCATAGAAGTCCAGGTGAAGTAAAGAAGGATGAAAATCAAAGGGAGGATGAAGTTTTTGATGATGTGTTCCAAGGTATGTTATTTACAGGTCATATTACCATTTCCTCTATAAATTGTTTTCTAGTATGATTCAGATAGTGAAAATCAGAGGCTGTTGAGAAGACATATCGAGTAACTTATGGTAGAAATTTCAGCTTCTCGATCATTGCAGTTTTGGAGATACACTCCGTGGAAGATACATATTTTGACTAGTCCTGAAACTAGTTTTAAACATGTGTTTGGGGTAAAATAGTCCTTGGTGATGGTTGTGAGTTGTTTTGGTTCATGCAAATATTTGTGATATTGTGAATATGGTTGATATTTTTTCTCGGTGATTGATCTATGTGAGTAGATCCAATTTGGTTGATAAGGTTGACAATGACAGGTTGATGTGACATGTTGTTGTGACATGTTGACATTGACAGGTTGTGGTAATAGGTTGAAAGTGATAGTGATGGTATATCAGTCCAGTGACATGTTGATGTGGAAGTGATAGGTTTATCTACATTTATATTTTAGGGTGGTTTGGATGGGGCAAAGAAAGGGGTTGTAGCCTCCTTCCGGTTGGTGCCAAAGAATTAGGGAGTTGGAGCTTCCTTCAGGTTACAGCCTATAAATAGGGGGTTGGAGCCTCCTTCCAGTTGTAGTTGATAAATTAGGGAGTTGGAGCTTCCTTCAGGTTGCATCCTATAAATAGGGGGTTAGATCCTCCCAGTTGGAGCTGGAAAAATAGGAAATTGGTTCTTCCAATGAATGTACTCATTAATCAATAAGAAAAATATTTTGTGGTTTTTTCCCGCATTGGGTTTCCACATAAATATTTTGTGTATTGTGTTTGCGTTTTGATTTATGGTACTGATGCTATATTTAATTATGATTGAATATAATTGAATATTTATATTGTTATTAATCAAAGAAAAGTACTAATACTGATTCACCCCCCCTCTCAGTATTCCAACAATTGGTATTAGAGTAGGTCCTTCAGGAAGAAGTCTAATCACTAGAAGGAGATCATGGAACACACTAAGATTGGAGCACCAAGGTTTGATTAGAAAAACTATACCTTATGGAATAAAAGGATGAAAACCTTTTTACAGGAACACGGATTTGATGTTTGTATGGAAGTAGTAGATGGATATACAACACCAACCACTCCCACTATCAATAGAGATGGAAATAAGCTTAGTGAAAAAAAATCAAAGGATAAAGATACTATTATGAGCAGTTTAGTTTATTCATTTTTTGACAAAGTTATGCATTGTGATAGTGAAAAGGATATATATTTGGGATAATATCCAAAATATTTATGAAGAAGATACCAAGGTAAAGGGAGCTAACCTTCAATTTTTCAGAGGTAAGTTTGAATAGTTGAGGATGAAGGAAGATGAATACATTGCAACCTAACTTCTATGAGTTGATGAAGTAGTTAACACTATTAAAGGATTGGGAGTAGAAGTTGATGGCTTGGTGGTTGTTCAAAAGGTATTGAGGTCTCTTCCTATGATATTTGATTCTAAAATATCATCCCTAGAAGAAAGAGAAGATCTCAGTACATTGAGCATGGATGATTTACATGGAATATTTACAGCCTATGATATGGGAACAAAACATGAAAACCCAGTCACAAAGGAAGCAACTTTCAAGGCTTCCAAAAATATAAGGAAGAAGCACTAGAAAATGTCAAGACTAATTTGCAGCTGCAGTGATGATTCATACGAAGATGAAGAGATGTCTAACTTGGAAAGGAAATTAAAGAAAGGAATAAAAAATATAAATGTATGCTTCCATTGATTTTTTTATTTTATTGTGGTGGTATTGGTCATTTTGCTTCTAAATATCCTCACAGGAATAAAGACAATGATGAAGAAGAAGTATCTAAAAGGGAAAAGAAATTTGAAAAAGGAAACATGAGAAGAAACAACAAGAAGTTATTCAAGAAAATTTTCTACTCAAAGGATGACAATTCCTCATCAGACAAGGAGGATAATGAATGTGACAGTGATTCCGAAAGAGTACTCTTCATTGAAATAGAACATGATTCCGAAGAATAAGGTGAAGTCGATCTCATAGCAGAGCTAATCAGTGCATTAGAATAACTCAAGAAGGCGACAAATAAAAACAAGTCACTCAAGGCATAGTTAAAAATGAAAGAGACGTCTTAGAATTCCAACTCTGAAGAACTAGAACAAATGATCACACGTCAAAAAGTTCAAATATAAGAAGACAAGAGAAATGAGGAAATTCTTAGAAATCAATTAGAAGAAAAGGAGAAGATGATCAAAATCTTGGAAGCAGAAGTAGTGTCTTTAAGGAAAGATCTTCAGAAGAAATATATGTAGAAGAAGAGTACCAAAATATTGGATTAGATCATCAACAGTCAAAGATCATCAGATGAAAATTCCAGCCTAGGATACAATGAAGTACATAATGAGAAAGGGTCAAGCTCCAAGGCAACAAAAGAAAGAAGCTATGCAACGATTGTCAAAGGTTATGTCAAGAAGAAAGAATGCATGCCCCCAAAGAAGAACATTCCATAAGTAAAGAAGACTCAAGAAGACAAATTCATAAGGAGTGCATAAAAACGAAGATCATCTATTCCTAGGTATCAAAGATTCTTTTATGGTCATTTTTTTAATTGTGCTAATTTTGGACATAAAGCTATAAATTGCAGAGCCTATTCCAAGAACATAAGCAACTATGCAAGTTACTTAAATAACAATTATGCCAGAAAATATTATGAAGCATACAATAGAAACCAAAATAGTTTTGGTTCTTTGAGAAATGAATTAGAATGCTACAAATGCCACAACTATGGACATATAGCCCATGATTGTAGAAAGATGATGGATACGTCTATGAGAGAGAAGAAAAATATCATATATAATGATATTTGGAAAAGAAAACACGAATAGGTAAAAGAAAAACAAATGGATGAAGGACACCCAGAAGTCATACTCTCATGATTTGCAATAGTACAAGATTAGGATAAATCTACAAGAAAAAAGGAAGATGTCACATACAAGAAGGTTTTGAGAAGAAATGAAAACCAAGAAGAACAAGTGAGTGAAAACTAGGTCCGAGAGATCATAATCACAATATTTGCAGCAACGCAACATCATGATGAATAGAGAGGCAAAGAGAAAGAAGTCATATTTAAGGAAGAGGAGGAAAATGATGAAGATGAAGATTACTCCGCATCAGAGAGGATATTTTTCTGAGCCATCCGGCTTGGAGACTCCCAGGTAATGAGAATATTGAATAGGGGGAGTTTATGAAACAAGTGTTACAGTTGATAAAACTATCCTTCATACATCATTAAGTGTTTCAGAGTGGTTCGATGATAGAGATATTCATAGAGGACATATTTAGGCAATAATATATTCATTATAGTTTGATTTGTAGTTTCAGTTTTAGATGCAGGTATGTGATGATAAATTGCAACATATTCAAAGAAGTATTCAAAATACTGAAGTTACAGATGGGTCAACATCATGGACAGTTGTGTAGAAGAGTCACAATCAGTATGGGTCACATGGATAAGGATGGATTCGTAAGACACTTGGTAGGATTAGATAGACATATGTCAGTGGATGAGAGCATGAGTTCAGAGACAATGAATTATTTTTGAAATACTTGAATTCTTTTTGAATGATTTTTATCAAATATGTACACAAGGAATCACCATTAGAGGCTTATTGATAGGGGGAGCAACCCCATAGAGAGAGTTACCCTTTTTCCTAGGATGTCAAAGGGGGAGAAAAGACCAGAGGAATGAAGAAAAGGGGAGCAACCCCAATGAAGATACTCTTTTACATTTGATTTCAAAGGGGAAATGACAGAACCATTGATGAGGAGTGATGGTCATAGGGGGAGCATGAGCATGGTGTTTCCGTGTCTAAGTGTTTCCATTAATGCCAAAGGGGGATATTGTTGGACATTTGGTTTGGACAGTTGGTTGTCATTGATGTCAACCCTTGGAGAGTGATATTAGTCATTGATGTCAACCCTTGGAGAGTGATATTAGAGATTGACGTCAACCTTTGGAGAAGTCTGAATGCCCTAAATATGTGGAGGATATTGTTGGAAATTCAGTTGTTGTGTTAGAGGTCTACCATTAATATTGTCACATTGTTAAAGTATACACTTGTTATGGTACAAATTGTGGTACATGTGTTGATGTGGATGTTTGATGCATGGTACAGGTTCGTACAAGCACATATCTTGTGATGGTATGTTGGTGACTTCGGTACATGCTTGGTAAAGGCATGTGTTGGTGATAGTGGACATCTGAGAGGCATGTGTTGGTGATGGTGGACATTTGGTTGAGAGGTGCCCTTGGTATATTATCCATGTGAGAGGATCCAATGACAGGTTGGTCGTCGAACCAACAATTGATCAAGGAATAAAAACATGTAGGTCAGTATACTTGCATGTAAGACTATCATAGATGGATAGTACACATCATGCCATTTCCAGTGATATATGGTACGCCACGTAGTTCCTCATGGTTGAGGAGATATGGCTCTGTGAAGTTGGAGTTCCCTTAAGAATATTCTAGAAGCCTCTAGAAGGTCATTAAGAAGCTTGACCAATCAAAGTGGTTGCAATAAGGGATTAATTATTGAAAAATATTAATTAATTATTGCAGGGATAATTAATTAATTATTGCATGTCATTAATTAATTATCGAAAAAGTAAAAGAAGAGTTAATAAGTTGAATGTCAAAGTAAAGTGGCAGTAAACATAAGATAATTAATTATTGTAGGGATAATTAATTATTGCAGGAATAATTAATTATTGGAGAGATAATTAATTATTACAGGGAAAAGAAAAATGGAGTAAACAAAAGATTGTTTCAGGAAAAACAAAGTAGAGTAAACAAAATATTGTTTTAGGAAAAGAAAAGAAGAGTAAACATAAGATTATTTCAGGAAAATAAAATAGAGTAAACAAAACATTATTTTAGGACAAGAAAACATAAGATAACATGATGCATGTGAGTTTCATACCAACATGAGTTGCATGTCATTAAGAAATTTCACCTATACAAAAAAGAGAATATTGCATTGCAAATAACTTCTATGTATTCACTTCTAAGAATACAGGTTGGAGGCATAGAAGTCCAGGTGAAGTAAAGAAGGCCGAAAATTCAAGGGAGGATGATGTTTTTGATGACGTGTTCTAAGGTATGTTATTTATAGGTCATCTTACCATTTTAGCTATAACATTATTTCTAGAATGATTCAGATATTGAAAATCGGAGGATGTTGAGAAGACATATCATGGTACATGTTGTAGAAATTTTAGCTTATGGATCGTTGTACTTTTGGATATACACTTTGTAGAAGATACAAATTTTGACTAGTTGTTATCACTGAAAAATCGTTCGCAACATTGAACACAATGGTTGAAGAAAAACATCAATGCCAACAACAATTAGTCCACCTAAAACACCAAAATCCATCCAAAAGGAAAAAAACTATATACTTGGATCAAAAATCAAAGTGTGCAAATTCACCAAAGGAAGCGCGCACACAGTGCACACAATGGCAGGCTAACACAGGCCTCAACGTGCACTGTGCATAAAATGCGCGACTGTATACGAGAACAGATGCACACTTATATTGAGGATGCATTTATGGATCTTGTCAGCCCCTCAACCACTGCTAGTCCGACCCACAACACGATTTGACACTCATATCTGAGTGAAATCTAGCTTGGAGGCTGGTCAAGTTCTAGGAAGTGCCCTAAAAGGCCCCTTGTTCACAGTATGAACCAATTATATCTTTCCATGGATGGATGCTATAAATATCTGCCATGTGTGTGCTAATAAAATAATATCTTCAAGGTATTGTTATGCTTTAAGAATTCTTTTTTGAGAATCCTCTTTTCTCTTTGAAGTCTTGAAGCACCATTGCAATAGGCCGTTTGACTCACCTCTTGAGGGAATAAGCATTGTATTTCTTCACCATTTGTCATTTATTCCATTGTATGAAGAGAAGAGCTCTCAATTAGGGAACTCAAGATCCCTCGCTAGGAGGAAGAGGGGACTCATAAGTGCTTGACTTTCTCTATGGTGTTTAGCCTATCAATCTATTTCTCCATTGGTAGCTATATGTTGGTCATTTTTTTTATTTTCATGGTTCTATGTTTCTCAAGCTTCTCTAACATTTATTTCTTAGTTGTTTTTAGTTGTATTTATTTGTTTTCATGTGTATTTGGTTTCTCTAACCAACTCACTAGCTTCTGTCTTGTTTAGCTGGCTTAACTAAGCATGCAAGTATTGTGGTTTTTGTCACGCAAGTGAAAAAACTAACAAAATAAATTGGCGACCATACTGGGGATCGAGGATCAAATTGCTCCCTATTTAAGTCTTGAGAGCACTTCTTTTTGATTGTTTTGACATGCATGTACCAAAACTGTCCTAGCCCAACCTAACAAAGTCAAAATTCAGAGCTGAGGAAGGAGTATTTCACTTGGAAATTTCTTCCCCGACGCGTGACAGGAAGTGAACATATTTTCATGCCCACAGACACACGCTCTATGCACTATGCACAAAACAAGCTTCACTACTCTGCACATTCTGCACATTGTGTTCCCTCTGTGCGCCTGTCAGAACTGTATCCCGCGCATAAGTCTAGTTTTTTCAAATTGTAAGGGTTGTTATGAATGGTTTGAGGGCCCCTAGCCTTCATATTTTTATTTTCTTGCACTTAGCAAGGAAACTACACTCGACTTAGACTCCTTTATCATAAGAAAGGTTAGCTAACATAGGCATATAGGGGTAAAAATAATCACTATTCTCCTCTTTTTCTTTGTTTCCACATGGATGGCTCATTTGGATTTTAAAATTTTAAGTTGAAGTTATTGCTTATCATACATAATCACTTAATTTGGGACTAGCATTTAATTTTAACCCTCAAGTATGCTCTTCCCCTGCACCCTAGTGTGATCTCAGGAATTAGAAAGGTGGTTAAAAGGACATTTCATCTCCCTTAAACAATCTTTAAAAGAGGACAAAGCCCCCCTAGGGTTCCTCTTAGTTTTGGAAATCATCTTAAAGCTTTGTAAGGGCCCATGCATGCCCACATGTTTGCAATCTTAGGATAGTTTCTAAAAAGATTTCTTAGTTTAGATCACAATCTAGCGAATTTTAAAGATCAAATAACGGGCCCATACAGACCCACATGTCTACAATTATAGGATGGTTTCAAAGCTTTCTTAGTATAGACAACATTTTTAGAGAGTTTAAAGGATTTGTAAGGACCCATATGTCCACATTGCTAGTTCTTTAGGGATTTACATATTTTGCAAGGTTGTACATAAGACACATAGTAAGCTATGTAAGAAGATTTGTAAGGACCACAAGAATTCCATATGTTGCAATCTCACACTTAACTTATTAAAAATCTTTGCAATTTTTTCACTTTCTTGCACACAAAGCCACTCCTCACACACATAATTTCTATTAGAATAGTGGAGGTCAAAGTAGGAGTTCTTCAAAGGAATTTCGAAAGATACAACTACTTCTTTGGAAATTATCCACACCAATTAATTCAAAATGAGGTTGGTCCATGACCCCAATCTCTCAGCCCACCACATCTAAATTTTTTCTAATAATGCACTAAATTTTCCTCCATAGGGGGTGCGAAAATAATTTTTTATTCTAGGTAGGATCTCAGGGGTAGGCATCCAAACCCCCCCCATTATCAGGTTCTCACATTTTCAAACAATAGAAGTGGAGAAATAGGGAAATTTCAAATCCTCCAAGTCAAGTGTTCCTACAACATAAGGTATGGAGATACCTATGAAGGGTCGAAGGCTGAGGTCCG
This sequence comes from Picea sitchensis, assembly GCA_010110895.2. Taxonomy (NCBI): domain Eukaryota; kingdom Viridiplantae; phylum Streptophyta; class Pinopsida; order Pinales; family Pinaceae; genus Picea; species Picea sitchensis. The sequence continues at coordinate 10,281 of SNQJ01S0191935.1, forward strand.
GTTGTTCTATGCATCCTTCCTTGATTCACCCAACTCTTGTGAGGGCAACCAACCCATGACCCATTTCTGAGGCTGAAAATCTAAATGCCCCACTTTGACCAAGGTACTTAGTGGCCAAAACATAGGATATCCACCCAGGTGTCGATAGTGGGGTGCAATCGCACCTTGATAAGATTTTGTGTGGATATTGGGAAATATCGCCAACTCTTTTAGGATATGCACCCTCTACCCCTCATTATAAATGATTACTTCAACCTTCACGAGTTCCTCTTTCGGTGGCTTCAGACCCCACTATTGAGTTCTATTGGAAGGCCTAGTGCTAAATTGAGAGGAATGATGATAGGTCTTTTAGGACATGAGTATTTGTTTTTATTGTTCCCCCATGTAGACAAAATCCACCTATCCACATGCTTATTTATTTACAGTTGATTTATGTATGATGTTCATTTGATTACATGCAATTGTGAGTTATACTATTTTGTAAAGGTCAAAAGATCTTGTTCATTTATTTCTCTCTTGTCACTATTTGCACACATTCACTTTGGTAGCCAAAAACCATAGGGGAACCACAGAATCCAAGTCGTTCCACATGCTTGCAGAATATCCCTCCTATTGTAGGAGGAGTTCCTAGTATTTCCAACTCACCGACTCAACCATCTCACACCCCAGTGAGTGATACTATTTTGGGATCATTTTTACTTGGGTTAAATACACAAGGTCATCCATCTAGTAGTTCTCCTTCACAAGGAGGTGGGGGTCAAACTTCTTATAAAGGAAGAAGTATAAACCCACCAAATCCCTCTCAAGGGATAGGTCCATCACCTACTCACACAATGGCTGGAACTAATCCTCCGCCAAATATCCCTATTCCATACTTGGCATCTCTCAACATTCCTGATTTGACCAAACTAACGAATGATCCCATTTTACATGACCCCACATGGCCCAATATGCCTACCAAACTGCCTCCAGATATTCTAAAATTTGAAGGAAAACCAGGGGAAGATCTCGCACACCATGTTATGAACTTCCACTTATGGTTATCTTCTAAAAACATCATGGATGATTCCATCCATTTAAGGTTATTTCAAATAACTCTCACTGGTTCATAAGCTAAATGGTATGTGGACAAAAAATCAGGTTCCCATGTGACCTTTGAATCATTGGCCAAGGCATTTTTTTCCCTTTTTTCAACTACCAGTTCATCATGATACTAGCTTCAAAATCCTCTACGAGTTCAAATAAACCACTACTATCCATATAGCCGACCACATCCATGAATGGCGTCGATGACGTAGTTTGTGTAAAGAGGAAACCACCAAAGAACAAAGTCTTGATTGGTTTCTCAAATCACTCGTCTTTCTTATTTCCAAGGATGTAACACCCACTTTTCCTTAGTCAGAAGAGAAATCCATCAACAAGGCCCAACAATTTGACCTCATCTATTTTCAATCGGGTTACTTGTACATATTATTACCTGATGCACCCCGACCCATACCATTTGGCCAGGACAAACCTGGGATGTCCCACGCTGTAGATGGGTTGATTGGTTTTATGACCCATCTCAACCCTTACGGCCACCCGTCACCCACTTATGGGGCACATCCATATCCACAACCATATGGAGGGATGTCTTATTACCCTCCTCCTACTCATCAACAGTCATATCCTATTGCTCCCCCTCCACCATTGGGTGGACCCCCACCGGTACCCATGATGCATCCGGTCTCTCAACCAAGTACGTGTTCACCCTCCACCCCCACATATAAACTCAATAGTAGTGGATGATTCAACTTCTTGCATGCCATATGGATCGTCTCCACAAAACAATAAATAATTTCCATTTCCTAGTCCTCCACAACTAGTTTCTCTTCCACCAAGACAACCACATGCCAAAATTAACTTTGTTCAACCCTCTCCCATTCAACAAGTTCATACTTTTGAACAATTGAATACGGAAAATCTGACCTATCAACCAAATAATGCCAAGAATAAAGGGAAAAATAGAAACAATAACAACCTAGGACTAGGGGGAAATCACCCCCAGCAAAGCCATCTCACTGGGGGAAACCAGAATCAGGGAAACCAAAACCCCCAAGGGGGGACAAAAACAATCAACCATGACAAGGGAAGAACCAAAACCTTAGAACTAACTTCCATTTACCTCTATGTGGTGAGTATTGAAAGTATACTCACCATTGCACCCAAATTTCTGATTTCAAACGAATGAAAGAATCTATGAATGCACAATGTCCTCCAGCACTGCCTACCCCTCAGTAGGCCCCACAAAATTATTTGCAAACACCTCCTTCGACTATTTTGAAAAACCCTATTCCACACCAAGGTGTGATGAATACCCAACATGAGATAATCCCCGTCCCTGGGTCCTAATCAACCTGGAAATCCGACCAATTGCAACATCCTCCTTACCAACGAAGAGAAGATTCTTCTACAAACACATGGTCGTCAATACAGTGTTCTCCTTGAATCTCCCCCAACCACTTCATAAGCGACCCCATCTAAAGCTAAACAACGATTGGTAATTCCACACCCTAACACTGAACCAAACCCTCGCATACCTCGCATGTCGTTACGATGGAATGTACATAACCCTCATGCTAGGGAAGCACATAACAATCTGGTCGACGAATTAGCACAGTCTCCTGCAACCATGTCTTTATTGGAGGTCCTCCAAACCTATCCATCTCAGCGGAAATACTTTCTTTCCTCCTTAGGGGAAGTCGACCCAGCTGATACTCGACTTATCACCTTTGATCCATATAGCAGAGAACCATGCCTCCCCACCCTGGTAGCTATTTAGATACCAGTTAAGATCTGAAACATCACAGTTCATCGATGCATCATCGATGAAGGTGCATCCACATGCATCATATCCAAAATAGTATGGTAGAAAATTGTCTCACCTGAGTTAGTACCATCCACCATCACCCTGAGAGCCTATGATGGTCGACCATCATCCCATGAAGGGCGCTTCCAAAATGTCCCCATAGAACTTGAGGGAAAAACCATCCTGATTAACATTAAAGTTATCGATGCCCCACTTGATTAAAATATCGTGTTCGACCATAGTTACATGTATGCTATGAAGGATATATCCTCTTTTGTGTTTCGAATGATGATGTTCCCCCATAATGGGAAAATTGTCACCATCCACCAACTTACACATTATGAGACTAATCATTCTGCCAACATTGATAACATTCTCCCCCTTGTCCACACTAGCTCAGATGATTTTTCAGTCATTGACATGGGTCCCAGAATTTTCAAAGACCCATCCTTGTTGGGGGCATATCAGGGAGCACCACCTTTCCTACACCCTTCAACGCAAGTGTGTGTAGTGTCTTCTAATGACATAGATTGGAGATAATACTCCTCTCACAGAGACCCCTCACCACATCAAAATTCCACTAGTCGAAGAACTATTACCTCAGGATTTCCCTTAGAACCTCACTACACCATTTATACCGAATTCCCCCCTCCTCCAAGGGAAAACCACAGTTTCGGAGACAGTCCCGCAAGCCATTACCCAAATTCCCTTTTTCTATCCCCCACTGAGAGTCTAAGGATTCCAGGTAGATGCTACTCTCACACTTCCCAACATGGTTCTCGCCATCCTTGTTTGGTATCTTCATCCACCCGTGATGGTTCCTACACCATCTCTTCCTCCTTAGACATAGGGATTACCGATGTAGATATCAGTACAGGCTCCTCCCACACCACCCCCACCGCCAACTAGCAACAAGACCTCCACCACTGAGGGCAAACGAAGGAAGAATGAGCCCATAGTTTCGTTCCCTCCTCGAGATCAACCCCCTTGCGCACTATGAGAAAAAGAAGGGAACCCCACTAACATATGTCCTACTCTTCCCAAGTTACACAATCTGATCCATCTCCCTAGATAAAACCCATTTCTTGCTACTCCACCAAGTACCTCCACTACTACTATGAATTCCTCAACCACATACAATAAAGGGTTATGAACGAAATTCGCTTATGCCAGATGCTCAGAATATGGCCATTACACCCATCATTTCCCAGCTCTACCTCAATTCCATGAAACAATAGCCACAGTACGCCACAGGTCTTGGTTGGAACCCTCTCAGCCACTCCCGACAGAGGCTCACATTAATGACGTTCGGTATATTTTTTCGTCAGTTCCCGAGCTAACGAGGTACTGTGATGTTTGGTTTATGTCAAGCGAGCCAACATACCTCATACTAGATATCCCTTCTTCCTCCTCAATACTTGAGGACAATAACACTTACCCATTGAAATTCCCCACTATGACCTCCCCAGATCCCCTAAATTCTCGCATTTTCCACTGCGACGAAGATATCCTGGAAGAAATCACTACCCTTGATTTCCCATGGAATGCACTCCATCATCGAGTACTTTTCCTTTCACACAAGGCTTTTCACCCTCCTACCCAAGTTTCCTTGTGCACAATCGAAACCAAGGATTTTATTCCTTCAGGGAATATAGACTGGCTCAACAACCCTATCCCTGCCCCAGATGATTTTGAAGAAGGCCACATGGCCAAAATCTCCCCCACCGTCAAAATTAACATTTCCATTAAACTGAGAATCATAGAATAAATCACCATTGACACCACATGCTCCCCTGAAGAAATCATTGCTTATAAATATCTCTTTCAAGAATATCGAGACCTTTTTTCCTGGTCATATACGGAGATTCCTGGCCTCAATCCTTCTATAGTCGAACATCAATTCGACACATGGCCAGATGTTGCCCATGTTCATCAAAAGCAACACCGCCTTCACCCATCCAAAGCTGCGGCTATAAAATCCAAAATTGACAAGTTACACACTACTAGTTTCATCTACCCCATTGCGTACACTTTGTGGGTCTCCAACCCCGTCCCTGTTAACAAAAAAAAGGCACTATTCACGTCTGCACAGACTTTCATGATCTCAACCATGCTTGTCCCAAAGACAACTTCCCAACCCTGTTCATCGACCAAATCATTGATGATTGTGCCACTTATGAAGCACTATCCTTTATGGATGGGTTATTCAACTATAATCAAATTCAAATCCACCCAACAGATCAATACAAAATCACTTTTACTATCCCTTGGGGTACCTTTGCTTATCGCGTCATGCCTTTTGGACTAAAAAATACCGATGCTACATTTCAATGGGCCATAACCTATGTTCTTAATTATCTTTCTCACATCATCCTTTCCTGTTTGGATGACCTCATCACTCGATCCAAAAAGTGAACCCAACATTTAGATGACTTACACATCGTTTTCCAGCGTTGTCGGAAATATAATATCCGCTTGAACCCCCTCAAGTGCATCTTTTGTGTTACTGCTAGGCGCCTCCTCCTTGGGTTCATTGTCTCCCAACATGGCATCACTGTGGACCCCCTCAAGTTCCAAGTTATCACAGAAATTCCACCACCCAGGAATTTACGTCAACTGCAGAGCTTGCAAGGAAAAGCCAACTTTTTACATCTCTTTGTCCCAGACTATGCCACTCACACACATGGTTTTCTCCGCCTACTGTGACATGATATCCCATTTCTATGGTATGAACATGCTCAAGAATATTTTGATGATTTAAAATATGCCCTATCCAATGCCCCTTTGATTAGTCCCCTGGACTATGATCATGATTAAATCCTCTACTTATCAGCCTCAACTATCTCAGTAGCATGATTCCTCATCGAATTAGGGGATGATGCATGTGAACATGTGATTTACTACATCAGTAAAAATATTTAAGGATCACCACTGAAATACAATCATGATGAGAAACCCGCGTTAGTAGTTGTCCTCACAGTTCAAAAAATGTGACATTATATCCAGCTTGAAAATACCAAGGTCGTAGCTGATTCCAAGCCCATGCAATACTTTCTCAGTCGATGACAGATTAATGGAAAATTTTGCTGATGGATTTTTATTCCCCGGGAATATGATATGGAATCATCTACTCCCCAAAGAAAGAAAGCCATCATCCTAGACGAACTCATTACGACTTTTCCCTTGGACACTACAACTTGCCCCATCAATGAGAATTTCCCTGATGAGCACCTCTTCTTCATCCCCTCCGATGACCCCTGGTACGACAACCTCATCATCTACCTTCGCACAAAGAAGTTTGGGTCTCATCTCTCTCGAGATGATCATTGACGCATTCACCATCAGGCCACCCAATACCTCCTCATCGGAGACATTTTCTATCAACTCGGGGTCGACACCATTCTTCGACAACGTCTTATCATTGAAAAATATGCAAATTCTTGAACGATTTCCATAGTGGCGCTTGCAGTGGTCACCTCTTGGGTATGTCCACCTCCCAAAAAATCATTCGAGTATGATACTTCTAGCCCACTTTGTTTCATGGTTGCATCCATGATTTCAAGTGATGCAACAAATTCCATCTTTATGAAAACAAAGCACGAGCTCCACCAACTCTTCTACACCCTGTCATCATAGCCAACCCCTTTTGTAAATGGGGCATAGAATTCATGACTTGCCATCCTCCATAAAGTACTGGACACAAGTACGTTGTCATGGTAGTGGATTACTTTACCAAATGGGTCGAATCCATGCCCACATTTAACAACACCGCTAAGACTGCAATGCATTTTTTCTTCAACCACATCATTACCCGGTTCAGATTCCTACTAAATCTAGTTTTCGATCATGGAAAACACTTTGAGAATGAGATCTTTGCAGAACTCTCCTCAAATTTAGGCTTCACCCATGAGTTCGCCTCCCCATACTACCCTCAGTCCAACGGGCAGGTCGAGGATGTCAATAAATTCCTCAAAACCATGCTACAACGTACCGTCAACAAAAATAAGACCAACTGACATCATTTGTTGTTTTCCGCTTTATGGGATTATCGTACGGAAGTCAAAACTACCACCGGTTTTACAATGTTCCACCTTGTCCATGGGATCGAAGCCACCCTCCCTATTGAGTGTGAAATCCCCATGTTATGCACTGCCATAGAGCTCTTACTCGAAACTGATCCAATGGAGCAACACCTGCTGACCTTAGAGTCTTTTGATGAAGATCGTCTATCTTCATTACAACACAATGAGGCAGCTAAAAAATGATCCAAATCCACCTTCGATCGCCATGTCAACCTTCTCTCATTCAACACAGGTCATCTCGTGTTAGCCTATGATATCGCCCATGACACTCTCATCCATGGGAAATTCGAGTCATTATGGCATGGACCCTTCATCGTCCAACATTGCCTCACTAAAGGCGCCTACATATTGGCCTCTCCAGAGATCTACCCTCTCAAAGAACCCGTCAACGGATTGTACTTAAAGAAGTTTTACGCCTAAGCATAGCCCCCTTACCTTAGGTTTTTCTTTGTACACATTTGTAGAGTTTTTTAGTCTTATTTACCACCACCACTCCTCATGTCTGATATATAACCCGTGGTATTGACAAATTCATCATCCATCATCCTACCACATCGGTTACACTGACGGTGCCAACCGTTGGACCCAGAATCTCGCTTTGGCCGCTTGGGCCCTTTATACCCCCTCACATATCCTGCTCCACTCCAATGGAATATGTTTGGGCTCGACAACCAACAACCAAGCTGAATACGATGCCATCATTAGTCTACTCACC
>SNQJ01S0191936.1:0-14035 GCA_010110895.2 Picea sitchensis
TTCACTGGACTGCTTAGTGATCTCATCTTGAAGACACATGTCTCACTTATACGAGGGTGGGGTGAGATATTGAGTAAAATATACCCTATTATGTTTTAATCATTATTCCCCCTACCCGTACCCCCACCCCCACTCTCACCTTCATAACCTCAGATATTAGCTTTTACACATTATTTTCGTCCATCCCAAGTCTCATACTATATTTTAATGATTATTCTTGAAGAGTGGGACACAAGCATTGTCCTATGGTTTTGTACACTAAGTATGAGTCTCCCTATCCAATATATGCTACAAACCCAATTGATTGGGCTATAAATGAGGTAATTGTAGGGCATGTCATCCATGCTTGTGGCATTAGACGATCAGATATGCCCTTTGCTTATAATCTTTGATTTAGGAGTGAAACATGGTTTTAATTAAAAGGTTTGTCACATGTATCTACAACTATCATGAGGCCAACTCCTCATTGGATCACTACTCCTACAAAAGCCAACTTATTGGAGGCATGTTCCTCCACATCACTCTAGAATCTCTAGGCTTAAAGACCATGTATCCATGTATTTTGACTCTTGTTATCCGAATATGGTGAATGTGATGAAACTTGGATGGGTAGTACTAAACCTAAGTGGGTTAATACTTAAGTGATTTGAGAACTTGTATGATTCCTAGGGTTTAAATAAGATTAAAAGATCCGGAGTGGCCGGTATGGTGCAAGGCTGGCGTGGCCTACGGTATAAGGGAACCAATGGTTTTGTTTTCATAGGGCAAAAAAATCAAGCAGGCAGCAATCCTAACCCTAACCTGGCCAATCCCCTAATGGAGTAGCGATGCGTTTATAGACAAGTAAAGAAAACTGCAGCCTAACCACATTTCCTAGAGACAAAAGTAGCACCAATTTGAAGCGATCAACCCGAACTCCGTGGGCGATGGAAAATGATATCGGTGAAGGGATATGCCACTTTTAAACCTCTACACAAAAACAACGCATTTCAAACCATAAGTCGTTAAACACCGAATCGACGGTCGTCACTTTGATGTTTAACGACTTATGGATTGAAATGCGTTTGTTTTTTTGTGCATGCATGATGATTGAAGGATAAAATTTCGTTCTTGCGTCTATGGACCTCATCTTTAGTTGATTGATTCATGGTTGAATGACCAGTGTTGTGTTTCTAATGAGCAAGTACTTCTATGGCTTGATTGTTTAAAACTTTTGATTTATCGGTGTTTAAATTTCTTGAACTTGTGTGCATCTTTGGATTTTTTGATAAACTCATTGTGGATAGATATTGTGGAGTGATGTAAACACGGGATTATCAAACATTATTCATAAGCAGCTCTAGGCTTTCTCAAGAAGGAAGAACGATGACTCCTTCTTCAACTGGGACTCAGAGTGAGCACCAACAATCTAGTTAAAGGAGATTGTCGGTAGTCACAAATAGATCAAAGCTAGGGAACATGCTCCAAAACCAGGTGTTATGGATCGGCATTTTGGATCGTTAGCATCAACACTCCTACACACGAGAATGTAGGAATACATAGCTTCTGGACGAGAGAACATTTACAGTAGAAGTTCTAATATTTTGTTTATTTTTGTTGTGATTTTGTTGTATTTAAATTTATGTATTTAAGTTTCTAAGTTTCTAACACTTGTTTATTTTGTTAAATTTTTGTTGTAGGCAATAAATTTGGAGAAAGGGGTGACAAAGAGAGCGGTTGTCACGAAGATTCAAATGTCGGTCTTGGAGGAGAAGGTGGATGTAGGATGCACGTTATCAAGAAGCTTAGAATTACCGCATAACATCCACCTATGCTTGGTTTGGAGATGAACTTCCACAGGAAGAGAATCTGAAGCTTAATGGCCAGCTTGAGCAATACTTTCAGTGTCAAGGAGGTTACTTGGAGAAAATGATTTGGCGGTCTTGGAACTTCCTTTGGAGAGCAAACAAAGTTTACAAATTGTTTTACCATTCAACTGGAAAACTTTATGGATGCATATCGAAGATGGGGCCAACCACGGATAGTTTTGTTGATCCAATGAGGCAGCAAAAGTCAGAGTTGATGGGTCCTGATAAATGGGATACGGTAAATAATAGAGTTTCAAAGGAAGACGGCATTTCTATGTTCAATTTCAAAGGAGGGTCCAAAGCGGAAAAATGTTGAAGGTGCAATATTTTAAGCACTTGAACATCTGTATATGATTTTTGGCATATAGGAAATTGCATTAGAGCGTGAGGTTCCACACTATTTACTACGACATTTTCGCGAGTTCTTGTAGATGAAATCGGATTATACCAGTCTACTGTCTAAATATTATGGTGCTGGTAAAGGATGTACATATAATAGAAAAGGGGCATATCGAAGTGGAACACTGCCGAGGCCTCCACAACCTCCGGTCACCCTCGTCAAAGGGGGCATTTGCATCCTTTCGAGGAGTTTCCGGTATACATCGAGTTGGCAAAGGGGCCGGGCAATCCGGGGAAAATTTGGAGTCTATAGTTCTATGGTGTTGATGTTGGCATGGCGTGTTGAGAAGAGGCTAATTCTCGGGCCACATTTGTTGATAAAGCAGATGCAGACTTAGATGCAATGTATTGAGAAAGAAGTTTTGGAGTATGACAAATTTTTTCGGAATGGTTGGAAGAAGCTCATTGAGAATGATGACCCCAATGCGCATTGGTATGTGATCTATTGAGGCAAAATTTTGGCAGCATTTTATGATAGTTTATTTGATTCTAGATAAATATCCTTGTTTCTATAGAAATGTCCAGTTCTTCTTACCATTAATCATGGTTGCGGATATGTTAAACGAAGCTCTAGTTGGTAGGGGAGTTGATTCGACATTTTTGAATTTGGATGGATTGAATGAGGTATGATTTTTCTAATAGTTGTTCAATCTCACTCTTTTGAATAAAGTTCAACAACAAATTTATAATTTTCTATAATTGTGAACATGTTAAATCTTGATTTAGTTCTTGGATACATTGTTAGTGCAACTCTATTCCATCTGTCCATCTATTCCATCCTCCTGCTGCTTAGAACTTGTCTCAAATCTGGGTGGGAGAGTTTGAAGTGGGTGGAAGTTCACGGTATCATTAATGTATTGAAATCATTTAAATGTAATGTGTTATATAATTGTTTCAATATAATTTATTAAATTTTTCAAATTGAAATGTATTGATATATAGGCTAATGTGGAGAGGAGAGTACATGAGAGTAGTGTGCTCGGTAGAGATTGAGATTGATGACAAACCCGATTAGGAAAGGATGTTCATGATGAATCCATTTGGGATGATTCATAAATGTACGTTATTAACTTTTATGCAATTTTTGTTTTCAAATTTATAGTTTTTCCAGCCTTTTCTCAATTATTTTTGAATTATATGAAATTCCTAGATAAGTTTGTCATTGTATCTTTAGATGGCTACACTCAAAGTTATATAGGGTTACATCATGATGAACACCTAATTTGAACTTGAATATGTTTGATATTTGAGAACATATTTTTAAATCATATACCTCAAACTGTTTAGGTTAGATCATGATGAACCACTAATTTTTGAAATTGGATATGTTTGATCATTTGAGGTAGTTATCCCACATCGAGAAAGAGAGTTTTAGATTTTTGATTGTAGTCCTTGCTCTTATCCAAGAATGGCATTAGTATTATATGAGAACATCTATTCCATCAATTTATGTAGTCCCTTGCTTTCTTGTCCAAGAATGGTAGTATTATATGAGAACAAATCTATTCCATGGAAGAAATAAAGATAAGTATTTTCAAAAGAATGGTATTTAAAATGATGATTTACGAACTTTTTTTTTAGATAATAAGTCTAGTCTTTTGGAAGAATTGCCTAATATGGAGATTTATGCTTGTCCTTTAGTTTTGAAAGGGCATCATGAAATTATATTACCCTTTAGGGGAAAGAAGATGAGAAATGTTTTTACTTGCTGTGAGGGAGATTAGTATTTTAATGATGTGTGTAAATATGATCAAATAGCAACATTTTGGGATGAGAATTGCATCTTTAAGGATTTGAGACTTTATCCACAAGGAGGATTTTTGGAAGGATTTTGGACTTTATTCACAAGGAGATAAGTATTTCTTTGGAAAAATGGCTTAATAGATAAATTTGTGAATTATCTTCATACTGCAGTTTATATTTATTTTTCATTATTATCTAACTCTAACTCTAATCAACAGTTTGTTTTACCAACATAAAGCATCCCCTGGAAATGGATGTCGATTTTATTTTAATTACAATTTCCTGAATTACGTATTATTTTGCATGTTTGAATTATAAATTTCTCACTTTTGAAATTTGTTTTTCTGAGGTTTCGATTTCATGTATGAAGTCATCCATCTGATGGCTTGAGTCAATTTTGGAGTTGAGTGTCTTTGTTCCATGTTATCATCCTAAAATGGATCTGGAACCTATGTATTTCTTGTTACTATTAGGACTTTTATTATAATGTGGGACTTTTATTATAAGCTGTTATATTAGGACTTTTATTATAATGGGACTTTTTATTATAATGTAGATTCTCTAGACATATATATATATTTCATAATTTGGGTCAAAGTAGCAATTTGTCTTATGTACATGATAGATTTATTTTTATTTTAGATTCAATCTTACTCGATCTTATTTTATATGTATGGAACCTTTAGTGATTGTACACAATGATAGAATTTGAATGATACAAGGTTTCTATGTTAATTTTCATCACTTGGTATTTATTAGTCCTTATATGTATTTGATTTTGGTTACAATGGATGATTTCTACCTTCCTTGCAATTTACTACTCATTCCTATATAATAGCCTCAATGGAGTCCACCAAGAGATCTTTGATGGCGGTTTCAATGTTGCGAATGAGCTCTTTTATCATAATTCTATTTGGAACAATGGAAAAGTTTAAAGTGTTTCATTTTATCTCTCTAAATCAATAATTATGCAATTGATGCATATTCATGCAATCTGAACAGTATATGTGATAATCTCTGCTATCATACATACACACTGTATTTTTATTCCATTACAACATTGAATTTACATGGTTTGGCATATATATGATGGTTGTGATCCCTTTATCACAGAATAGTGTATCTTGATGGTCCACCAATATTTGCACTTATAAACAAGAACACTTTACTTTTTCACTGCTCCATGGAATGACATTAAATAACCTATAATTGTCATGCTCTCATGAATGTGATCTTGTAGATGAAACATATGTTGCAATAATACTTGTGACTTGTATATTTCACATTTGGTATTCTATATTGCATTTAATTGGTTATCGGTTCATAATGATGAAGAATAGGGTGCAAGGGCCCCCTCAAACTACTTGACCTTGACCTTTTTCTAGATTCCTTGACTCTTCTTTGGAGCAATGTTTGCATGTATCTCTTTTCCCTAGGCTTGTTTCCATCACACCTATCCCAGACTAAGCTAAATGGCCTACAAAATTGGTGTATCATTACCTCTCATTTGCTGTATTGTGGGCCAATTTCAGAGATTGATGTTACAGTCCGAGTTTGGGCATATACTCATTGGTTTAAAGCGTTTCATTTTATCTCTCTAACTCAATAATTGTGCAATTGATGCATATTCACCTGTGTCTGAGCAGTATATGTGCTTTAATCTCTGTACATCATACATAACAATACACACTGTATTGTTATTCCATTATAGCATTGAATTTTACATGGTTTAGCATATATATGATGGTTGTGAATGTTGAATAGTTGCAATCTATCCTGGTTATAAATTTCTTTTGAGTTGAGTACATGTTTTCTGTCCCTTTACCACCGAATAGTGTATCTTGATACTCCACCAATATTTGCACTTATAAACAAGAACACTTTACTTTTCAATTGCTCCATTGAATGACATTAAATAACCTATATTTGTCATGCTCTCATGAATGTGATCCTGTTGATGAAACATATGTTGCACTAACACTTGTGGCTTGTATATTTCACATTTGGTATTCTATGTTGCATTTCATTGGTTATCGGTTCATAATGATGAAGAATGGGGTGCAAGGGCCCACTCAAACTACTTGACCTTGACCTTTTCCTGAATTCCCTTGACTCTTCTTTAGCAACGTTTGCGAGTGTTCTCTCCAATAATCTGAGATATACTTGGTAGCGGAGGAATGGACTAAAGTGTATATTAATGGTTAGAGAATGCATTGAAGAGCTCACGCATCATGGATCTAGAACTAGGAGAATATGCGGTGGAACACATTTTTGAGTTGGGTTTTAAAGATGTTGCACTTTATGGTTTATGTTATGTATTATTACAATGCAAGCACTTTGCGGATCTGGAACAGCATGGGCCTCCTGTGAGGTGAATCCTGTAATTAAGTGGTCATTTGATTTTCAAGGGATTACAAGAGTAGATGACCACTGGTCATAGTACTTCATCTTGAGTTTTACGGGTTCACATTTGGTTCACATCAAAGAATAGATGACGGAGACAAGAAAGGAGATGTTATTATGAAAAATTGTTGTTTAATGTGAATGCCATGTGCTAATCATAGGCATGTCCACACACCATATAGGTGGCAAGTTAAAAAGTTCACGGTTGCATGTCGGTTTGCAACAGGAAATGTAATGAAAATATCATGTGTTTATAATGAACATTGATGATGACTAATAATGGATATATGTTGAATATGTTTTTCTCTTATACTTTTATCATCCTATATTCTGTTATTACAAAGAAATATACACTCTTCACAATCTAACGTAATATCAAAATCAATTAAAACACAATGATGATCTACAAAGAGATTTTACTTTGGAAACCCATTTGGAAAAACCCTGCAAGAAATGAATTTTTTTCCAGCTCTTTTATGCTTTAGAATGATTACAAATAATAGTTTTACACTCAGCAAGGCCCAAGATTGTGTGTATTAGATTACTATTTGGCTATGTTTTTAGATTGTATTCCATGATCATCTTTATTTTAGTTTTATTAAGCGTTGAGAAAGATCAAATCTGAGAAATGCACCTCTCAATTTAACAACATATTTCATCATTTATCACAATATTGCTATCACCATATATAGGACAAGGTGGCTGTAACTTAAAATCACAAGCTTGAAGTGTTAATTGTAAGGATCAATCACTAATCTCATTTGTTAGGTGTAAGGATCAACTATTAATCACCTTTATTTTACCATGTGAGCCATTGTTTTTATGTTAGGTCATAATACATTAGATCTTCACAAAACATGGACTATGTGCAAAAGGAAGGAAGGTTAGTAGATTCATATGAATATTATAGTTGTGATAAAACAATGGTTGATTACATATACATGCCATTAAAATGGTCATTCACTTTAAACCTCACTAAAGGAAATCATGTTATTCAATGTTTTTAGATTCCAAAACTTCGTAGATGTAGTAATCTAATCTAATGTATTTTGGTGGACAAGTGACAAAAGTCCTTGCCTTAAACTTACAATGCAATTATCTGTTAATGTTAATAAGTGGTTCATCATGTGGTTCAACCTCAGTAAAAGCAATCATGTTACTCAATGTTTTGGATTCCAAAACTTCATATCTATACATAGTCATCTAATCTAATGTTTTTTGGACCATTAGAAAATTGACAAAATTTCTTAACCAATGCAAGAAGTATCTATTTTTTAATCTAATGTTAATAAGTGTTTCTTTTTAATGCAAGAAAAATACCCTCTCACTACTTTACTCAAAATAATTACAACTTTGGTAGAAAGCCTTGAATTGGCCATTTGAACTAGAATTTAATGGAGTTTGAATAATTGGACTAACATCAAAGGTTATTCATCGTAAGCATACAAACATTGGTTCCAAAGCCAAGAGGGTTTCCATAATGAAATAAAACAATGAGACCATATGACCAAGCGCTTCTATGGGAGATGAAAACATCTAATCTAATGTGTTTAATAGAATTGGTACTTTTAATGCAAGAAAAATACCCTCCACTACTTTACTCAAAATAATTAAAACTTTTGAGAGCCTTAAATTGGCCATTTGAACTAAAATTCAATGCACTTTGAATAATGGACTAACATCAAAGAGTTATTTATCATGGAAGCATACAAGCATTAACCAAAGCCAAGAGGGTTTCCATAATGAAATAAAAAAAATGGAACCATATGACCAAGCCTATAGGAGATGAAAACATCTAATGTGTTTGGACCATTAGAAATTGACGAAATTCCTTACACAATGCAAGTATCTATAAATTCCAAATCTAATGTTAATAAGTGGCACTTTTTAATGTGAAAAAATACCCTCCTACTACTTTACTAAAAATAATTAAAACTTTTGAAAGCCTTAAATTGGCGATTCAAAACAATTGTGCAACAAAAACACTTACTAGACAATTCACAAACCGATTTATTCCACAAGTTCCAAGATGCACATCATGATATTGGACCATTGGGAAACAAAATTTTAATTAATAAAAGCCTTGGTATACATCTCAACAAAGTTAAGTAATTATAGGTTACAATTCCAAAGTGCAATGCATAGGTTTGTTTAAAACAACGTAATGGTATTCCGTCTTCAATTATTCATTCATGATGGAGCTTTTGGACATTTTCCATTTTTTAACTTTTTTTTTTTTTTTTTTATTGAACTTCTAATATGTAATTTTTATGCTTGTTGCACATACCAAATGACTATATTGACAACTTGTGACCTCGATAGTCTTGAAAATTGAACATGTACGTTCAGGTTTGATGGGTTTCTTGAAAAAATATCCTTTTAATACAGTCCTCTTTTCATATATAAAGCGTTATTCCATCAAAATCTTCTAATAGCCTCATCTTTTGTGAGCGTGCACATCGCATCAAATAATATTTCACTTTTCCGATGTTGTCTATAGGTGCAGCGGCGGCAAAACATCTCTGCAAAATAATTGGATATATATTGTACAACAATTAATTTGTGTGATAATCTAACACGAATTATCATGTACAAGTATGTATCTATACTCAGTTATTTGAAAAAATTTAAGCATAATTTAATTTTACCTTCTCTAACAAGATCAAAAACTCTATAAACCCTCCACGAGACACTTTATAGTTTCATTTGATTCCCATCTCCTCTAAACACAAGTGGCATTTTCTTTACATTAGAAGTTCAACATGTCTCCAAGCTTTAACATACCACTGCATTTTTAGTTCTACGCCAAATATCACGTGGATTCGGTTATTACATGCAATGAACAAAAACAAAGTCATTTAAGTCTATCAAATGCAAAACCCATTTTGAAAAGCATTTTAATTGAATGTATTTTTTCTTGTTCGAGGTGTTATGCTTGGCGTCCTTCACAGGGATTGATCTATTTACATCTTCTATTCCAACATGCACCAAAAATACAGCGCAAGACAATAACTTGTTAACTTGAAATCACGAGAAGAAAATGATTGAAGATTGAATATATATAAATTTGAACACATTTTGAACATATATCCTTCGTACATACACATGCAACATTTATATATAGACACAATGCACATCCCTTGGCGGATTATGTTCATGGCTTAGCACCATGTTGCACCATTGAACAACTTGTATGGCGGATTCAAATCGACCGGCATAAGGGTTCAAGCGATACCTTTGAATTGCTCATTTTATACATGCCCATGCCCCGTCGTGCTCTCCTTTTCCATGACCAGGTCTCAAAAGGGTAACAGTAGTGTAATATTTGTCACTTTTATGAAGGCGGCGTAACCAATAGAATAGTCGTCTTGATTTGAATTGACCTTTACCATCTGACCATATATAATGTCGATCGAATATGATTTTACGTTCTTTCAATGAATCATAAAATTTATCAAACAATGTTGTACATAATGAGCATCTTGTGTAAGATCATCACTTATATAAAAGTGATATTCTTTAATAACTTGTCGATCGTCGTTGGTGTTTTTCTATGTTTGGAAGACTTAGTTGAGCATGTCTATATAGAGCGTGGACAAATATATTGACTTGATCAAAATGATAATACAGAGTGAATATTATCATTCACTCTGTATTTCTTTTTTGTGCGTGAATGTGTAATTCTCTGCAAAATCAACTCTGGAACAAAATTGTCCACGGTGGAAACACTTCCCGCGAGTTGTTTGGTGTAGATCTTGCCATCGAGCTCTATGCGAGTGCTTCGTGTATTTATAGATTTCTTCCCTCAAACTTCAAAATCTATCACACGGATTTATCTACCTTCAAATCAAGCCTTTTTAGAAATAACATTTGAAGAATGTGGAGTCGTCTTTGTTCAAATATTCATATCTTTTCCAATCGACTCTTATATTAGAAAATGATTGATCATTACGTATCAATGTGATACTTTGAATGAAATAAACTTAGATTTCCACAACGATCACATTTCTTTCCACCAGCGCATTTTTTGGTAAAATAAATCATCTTCTCCTCTTTCACATGGAATTTCAGATATAAAACGCAGTGGAAGGAGGAGGTGAATCAAAGTTTACCAAATCCAAAAAATTAATAGTAATACAACTCAAACTCCCATGATAGCGACAACAACGTACGGACGGTGATGCGATCCTAACAAACCCATGGTTTTTTCTTGCACAAAATGTATTGATAAATTTTAGCACAGCGTGTCTTCTTTGAATTTATTAAACAATTCTATTTGTGTCATAGGCAATATATATGTTTTGGATGTTCTTCATATTGATTCCGTTCTATTCTTCCGCATGACACATCCCTTGTATGTGAGGTGAAACACGAGATTCTTCCAAAAAACAATTACGAGCCAATTCTTTAACGGTACTATCGCAAGTCTATATTTGTAGGGTTTTCTAGAAATCACTTTCCAACAAACCAATTCATCATTTGCATCTATTTGGAAAAGCGAATTTTCTATGTTTCTATAATGTTTTCTTGGCGTTCCCAAAGTTTTTGCCGGCATTATTAAATTGTCAAGCGATCTTTTATATTGCTCCCCGAAACAATCGTTGTTTGTAACGTTTTACGTTAACACGGGCATTTTCCTTTCGTGATTTTTCGAAAACTTTTAATAGACCCGGATATATTGTTAAAGACATTACATTTGCACCTTTGTATCCTTTAATGGAGCTTTTGAATACCCAATAATTAGCAGCTAGCAACTTTCTTTCTTTACTTTCTCTATTGAAGTCGAGAAAGTTAAAAGTTGAGCCTGTGTTGTTTCTGATTCATCTTTGAAATAAGTGTTATACATATTTTTAGTTTGATATCTTATATAATGATTAGCTTTTTCTTTCCAAATTTGTCAGTTGTCAGCATTTTCTAATATTTCTTCATCAATGTTGATAGATTCTCGTGCGTATTTCAATTTAAAGTTTATATTCAAAACATAGCTTAGAACTGGAATTTACTAATTTATATATACTGGAGTGTTCATCTTATATTAATCTAAATTTATGTACACATACCTATAGGTGATTAGTCTTCTAATTCAATTTCAGTTTCAACGTATTCTTAGACATTATGAGACAAAATCTATTTAATAGAATTTTAGAAAAACATAAAATTCTAATTACAATCAATTATATTATTTAAAATATTTTTAATTTGAATTCTATACTTTGAATTTTGTATTACTATCTTTACACAAGAAAGGTTTAGTCTTGTTTCTTTATACAAAAGAGGTGCAGGCAGACTCTGGTAGAGCTCCTCAGTGGGAACTAGTAAACTTTTGGCCAGTCCTTGATAGTGGAGGCTATTGCCTTTAAACAACCCGAGGACCTCTTTTGTCCTGACTCCAGTTTAAACTTTAAACACATAGAGACTTTTATATAGACGGAAAGAGCGAATAGTTTTAACAGATCTGAATGAGTCAATGTGTGTTGTGTGTTTAATCGTCATATCTGCGTTATACACGGTTGAACTTCTTCTTGTCGAAATCTCTATTGACATTATCATGGAAACTTTATTTCTTCAATATTCACCGCGTTCTTGTTTTTTTTTTTTTTTCGATAAAAGCTCTTTCCTTTTTTCGTTTTGGCGAGTATCATCTCGATTTCGATCATATTTTCTCTTGCGTAAAATTTTGTTTCCCATGATTTCTTATAGTTATACGTAAAGATATGTTCAACAAAACTTCGGCTTGAGAAAAATTATCCAACATTTATTTTCAACCCATAAATTGTTATTCAATAAAGCTTGAACAAACATCATTTACCTTATTCAGCAAAAACCAAAGATGATTCGAAACTTTCTTGAAGTGTTTAAAAAACCACCATGTATCGATATCGATTCTCAATTAAGCCTATGGAAGGGAGAATAGAAGAAAAAAAGAAAGAATATAGTGACAATCAGTAAGAGAAGTGCTTTGAAATCTTTATCCTCGAACCCATATATTTTTCTTCATGTGATGAATTGTGTTAAATTTTTTCGGTTGCAATCAACATACCATTTTGTGTAGAAAGAACTTAAGCGGCCGTGTCGTTTCATATTTCAAGCATTATCTGACGTCTCGTTTCATATTTTTGACGATGGGATTTGGTCGACATCACTGACGAGAAGAATTATTCTTCGGTAGAAAGATTGGAAAAATCGTTTAATTTAACGGTTGGATTAAATTTTAGTCTTCGACGAAAAATAGTTTAGAAAAACTCTGAAATTGGCGAAGGCCGAGAACCGATACTAAGCTGTGCGGCAAACTTGAGTTCTGCGGACTCCTACAAAATTGAAATTTGGTTTTGAAAGTAACACCCGGCATTTTCAAAATTGAATCACTTTCCAATTCGATATAATTTTATTTCATTTTCGTTATTTTTATCTAATTTTCTTTAATTTTTTAAAAGGCACCACTGCATAATATTTTCGCGGACATTATGATTGATTGAAATGATATCGGTATCTCAAAAATATACGATTGAAAAATTTGAAAAATATATTCATAATCCTTAGACTATTCTTTTCCAAAGGGTATTTTTAGATTTTAGTTCTACGTAAAAATTAAGATAGATGCTGGTGTAGAAAAACATGTATGTAAACTACACCTCATATCTATCTTAAATTTTACGTAAAACTAAAATCTAAAAATTATAATATTCATCCGTTAGATTCAAAATGATAGTCATAATAAAATGGAGGGATCTTTGTAGATTGTTGCGGTATATTTTTGTTTCTTCAAAACATAAGTTTAATAAAAAAACACTCTTGTAGAAATAAGTAACTCATTATCATTCATTTCGTTTTTAAGAAACATCTTGTTAAACAATTGTCAATTTGACATATCAAATCATTGATAAAAAAAATTAGAAAAATAGTCATTAGAAGCTAACACAATTCTTCACAAGTTTTTTGTTTTTGTAAAGTCAGAAATTCTAAATTAAAAAATATTTTTTTATATGTCGGAGTTGAATAACTTGTGAAAATACGGTTTTATTATAAAACAAGCAAAAGTGTAACCCACCTTCATGATTTCACCCTATATATATATATATATATATATATATATATATATATATATATATATCAATTCACAAACAGAACGATTATATGCATATGAACGTTTCAAACTGTAAACAGAATCCACTAAACAGTCGAGAATGATGAAGCATATGAGTATGAACGTAAGATCACCCTATTTCTTGGATGAGATAATCATGCTAGGATAATACTACAGGGAACAAATAGACAACTTGCCACTACATATCTTATTCATGCTATGTGAGAGAAAACAAAGCATTTTTTGTTAAATTGCTTCGCATTCTCAGAAATCATAGAGTGATGCAAATCCTTGCTAAAGATATAACCATTCGAAAACAAACACATATGAACACACAAAGTTAGAGGTTGCGAGACCGTTAAAATAAAAAAAATACTTTTATATGTCGGAAGTTGAATAACTTGTGAAAATACAGTTTTTTTTTGTCATAAAACAAGCAAAAGTGTAACCCACCTTCATGATTTCACCCTACATTTGTGCAACAAAAACCATGGTTTGTTAGACCCATCACTGTTCGTGACACTTGTTTTTGACGTTATCATGTGGAATTTGAGTTATA
>SNQJ01S0191937.1:0-17925 GCA_010110895.2 Picea sitchensis
GAATGTTATAAAGATTAAGATCATTTTCATCACCATGTATTCTTCAATAACTGAATTTACATACTGATTAGAGAAAGAGTTAGAATAATGATGACATTCACCTTGACCCAACATCAAATCTTCTTCCATGATGGTCGAGGACTAAGAATACAAAGATTTAGAGGGAAAACCAATTTGATTGTCTGTAAGAACCTTTTCAATAGATTCTACCTCCCTTGCTTGTTCAAAAATTTTGGATGGATTCTTCTCATCCTGCGAAAAAAATTCTTCTCTCAATTGAGTTATAAGATTTGTAATTGATTCATCATTCATGATTGAATATGACTGGATGAAAGGGGTGCAAGCATCATAGAAGAGATTTAGTACAAATGACATGTCATCAATATTAAATTTATAGAGAAAATGATGGATTCTTGTTGAAAATCCTTCTGGAGATGAATTGCCATTGATTAGTAAAGTCTAAAATTATTCACATAATTTATTTTAATCATAGTTTGCAAAAGCATCTAAAAATTCCTCTACAAATTGAAACCAATAGAAAATGTGATATGCTGGAAAAGACTCAAACCAATGTTTAATTCGAGCTCTAAAAGTAAAAGAAAACAATCTACATAAAACATTTAAATCAAAAATATCATGCTTGATGCATTTACATCAAAAATTGTTAATATCGTCTTTAGCAGATATATCCCCGCCCACCATCAAAGGTGAGTTTGCACAAGTGAGAGACTGTCTCGTTGGGAATATGAGGTAATGAGAAGTGGAAAGCATGCTCCAACACAGTGATTTGGGGAGCCATGGGGAATTAAATACATTGGAGATAAAGACTCCCGCAAGGCCATCTTGTCATTTTCGCCTACCTTCCAATGCCTTTAAATATGACACAGAAGAAGATTTTATAAATCTCGAATTATGATAGGCTGAGGGATAAAACATTTAATCATTAAATTTACCTTGGAGGTTCAATCCCTCCTTCTAGCACCATTTTTTGATGGGCGTAAATGACACACCGTCAACTAGAAGGTCAATTCTGGACCGGGGTTGTCTAAATAACCCAAGCCGTTTTGAATGAAATGACCTGACATGTTTAATGGCCCCATTGGCCAACTAAAATCCTAAAAATAATAAAAGAAATGAAACTAATCTATAAACCTATTATACTAAGTTTAATAATTTACAAGCATCAAAATAGAAACATGAATATGTGCATATGATTATGGACAACATATATACAACTTGCAAGATTTACTGGA
Source organism: Picea sitchensis (assembly GCA_010110895.2). Lineage (NCBI taxonomy): Eukaryota > Viridiplantae > Streptophyta > Pinopsida > Pinales > Pinaceae > Picea > Picea sitchensis. Next base: position 1,254 of record SNQJ01S0191937.1, read on the forward strand.
TATCTTGCGAAACACATGTTTTTGAATGTGTTTATGAAAGAGATGAAGAAATCAAACACATTTTTCTATTCTCTGTTGAATATTTAAAAGTCTAACATTAACAAATGCTAATCAAATATAATTGAAATAAGAAAATATAAACAATCAAAGCCAATCCAAGCTATTCTTATTTCATTAATAAATAACTTAACTAAATGACAAGTAAACTAACTTGTAACTAATTGACTAAACGAAATTTATCTCCTTGTGTAATTCAAGCTCCTAACTGTCTTGTGTATGAGGGAACCTGTAATAGAACAGAGCAAATTCTTCCAGAACAAACTCATAGATGCATTGGAGCAAGAACATAACAACATAATGATAAATATGGAGATCTTATGATCTTATGATAATCAATACTTATAAAGAGAGGAAACTCAATTCAAAGCGTTCATGTAATCCATCATTTAATATTTAGAATAAATTCAACAATAATTAAAGGGAAGATTGACCACAGATGTAAAAGGGAAAAAAAAATTACAGACATCACGAAAATACCTAATAATATGAAATACCATACGATAACCAGAATAAAGATGTATCAAACATAATAACATTTCATAAGGTGGATGCAAAACATAATGGGGTAAGCATCACACAGGTCTAAAGCCAAATGGTGAGCAACTTCTCCATATCACTCTTCAAAATCATATGTCCATAATGTATCCCAGCCAAATGATGTCTTCACTACTAAGAGTGACCAATATTTAAATTATCTTAGGATTCACATATCCTTTTCATGCATGACAGAGTGCAATCCCCAAAAAATAGATAGCATTACAAAAATAGTAAAACTAGAAACCACTAGTGTATGAGTTGGTTTGTCAAAATAATAAAAAAGTTTTATCAACATAAAAGAAAGAAACTGTTGAATAATAGAGTGTATGATCCAATATGTTTTCTCCATGTAATCAACATCATAATCACCAATTTCCTATAGATAGAAAAACAAATTTGATATTAAAAAAATAATGCTAACTAATATTCAGAAATAGATTGGCTACAGAATCATAGATTTTTTAGCTAGTCTTATTATTAACAAAGGAAACAAAAATTAAATATCGCTATTTTGATTTTTCATAACAAAATGAAATAAAATCAAACAAAATCATTTTTACCATTAGAAAATAGCAAATGAAGGATCACACAGTTCCAAATTTATGATGGCTTTGAAGTTGGTTGTATTTTTGATGATTATATTACTGGATCTCTTGGGTGTTTTATTTGCTCTTTTTGTTTGTTCTTTCAACTCTTGTTTCTCTCATTCCATTAGATAATTCTGAGCATATAGACATTTGCCTTGATCCCGTAACAACGAAATATCCATGTAATAGCGTTCTATCGAATCTAAGCAACTGTCACAATGTACTGGTGCAATGACAAACTGATGTGAAATGTATTTAGGAACACGTATTTTGTGCTTCCTTGTGGATTGTTTCAAGTCATGACTAATTATAGAAAAAACTTCTTGGCCTTTCAGACACGGGGGTAATATAGACACGAAGTCATACTTTTCAACTTGGGCAGTAGTTTCGTTCACGGGACATTGGTTGTTCGGATCTTTCTGAGCCAGGAAATCTTTTATCTCTTGATATGGACAATGATCATTGAAACCGATCGTAGGGATAGAGCTCAAATGATCCTTTTTCTGATTCCTTAAACTCCTAGAAATCAATCGACTAGACCTCTTATTCATAAAATTCAAATCTAAGCTTTTCTTTTTCTTACTCTTATGAATTTTCTGTAACATCCCGCTCTGGCGCACTGAGAACACTTATTCTTTGAGGACACTTGCTCGCAAGTGATCTGGACCCTTTTGATGTTAGACCTTATATATTTGATTATGATGTGATTGACAGACGACATGATGTGTTACTATTTGATGTAGACGGGTGCTATTGACTCAGTTTTATTGAGTGTGCAGGGTTTGTGACCTTGAGAATGCGGAGGCATCGATAGACCCCCTTGGACTCCGGACTGAGCCAGGGAGTGTGCTTTTGGGTTGATATGTTTATTATGACGTTTCATTTGATTTGATGATTTCATGTCGACATTTATGACATGATTATTGGTGATGCAGGCTGACGATAGCTTGCCGACTTGAATCACATATGGAGTAAAGGGGCCACACCACGATTCTGCCAGAGAAGTTGAGGGAGAGGGTGGACAACTGACCACCGCCACCACCTACGCATGGAAGTAGCAATGGGTTGATTACCTGAATTCGAGGACCCACACCCGATCTTAGTAGAGCCATTGCCGACGATCATCCGCGATGATTCTAAAGTGTAGCATAATAAAACGGGGGAGCCTTATTCCTTATTATGAACTCCTACTAGTTCACTGGCCGGGTATTGACTCCGAGGGGTTATAGAGGTCTACCAATGATTCGGTTGGTGAGTGGTACCCTTGGAGCGTGTAGTGCGTCATGAAGAACGCGTCGCGCAAAGAAGCGTTAAGCTGGTAACCCTTGAACGCGTGGGCATCTAGCGAAAGACTTGTCGCCCGAAAAGAAATTCGAAGCCCGAGTGGCACCTTAAGCCGCGTGGAGTGCGACCTAAAGGAGCCGCAGTCGTGATAAAAGGTGGTGGAAGAGTCGACCTAAAGTAGCCCTAGAGTCTTGTACCTTAATAAAACATTAGATTACCCTGTAATGCCATTAAGCCTGGCACCAGGAATCTAAGCCTAAGCCTAAAGACTACAGAAGCCGGAAATTTACGATTGTGGCCTTAACAAATGAAAATTCAAAAACAAAAGGGGAAAATATTTCGGACCATCACCCTCTCTTTGTCCTTGTCTACTTAATAAAACTATCCTCCATTTCCTGGATCTTCCGATTAATCCTCTTCCATATACTTGTCTAGTTCACTTTACCACATCGTCATCCCCTCCTCGTAAATCCTCTTTATTCATTTTTTGTAAAACGTTTACTTTCCCCTATACTGGATTGCCTTCGCTTAAATCTCTCTTTAGTCGAGAAATTAGGATATATTAACGGTGAATTAAATGATAAATGCATGTTTATCAATAGAAAAATGAAAATATATATATGTATATTTTATTATATACAAATTATAAACCGATAAGTTAGCATGTGGAAAAGGGAAATAAAAAATGAAAGAAATATATAAGCGAATAAAATGAAAAGGGAAATAAATAAATAAAAAAATGAGGAAGCCTTTATACCTTGAATTTTTGGAAAAGGGAAAAAAGAATTGAATTCTAAAAAAAGAGAAGCCAAACTAAAAAGAAAAAGCGTCAAGAAGGAGTCAAAGCTTATTGTGAGAAAAGGGGAAAACCTAAGTAAAAAGAATTAGGGTTTGAGGGGATGATAAAGGAGGGAGGAGGGAAAGAAAGGAGAAACTTGGTAGGATTGGTTATTTGTATCTTTGAGAGAAGTGATACGTTTACAGTGCACAGAGTTCAGGAAACCCTCGGTATTTGAGTGGTAACTCAGCGGAAGCATTTGGCGGAGCTAATGACTCTCTGGTTATTATTATTGGCCCTGCAGCTTGAGAGTGAGGGAAGAGTACCTAAGCGTTTGGGCTGAAGTCTGGAATTGAGTTCGTTCTTTGTCGACGGAGGAGTAGAAGCGAGATGATAGGAGTAAGGGATCGTCATGACAAAACAAATAAGGAAAATTATCGATGCGATGGTAAGGAGTCCGTGCATGGTGAGTATTCTTTGAGAAGTTAGCCAGTTATATTAGATGTTAATGTCATAATGAAAAAATTCTCCTTTTTATAATCAGTCCAGTTAGGAAACCTACGGTAAATATGTATGGGGTTGGTTATTTAAGTTTACGTTTTTATGTCTGGATTTAGGTTATGGAAAATATTTGATGGGACGGTGGATTCTTGTTGGGTGCATTAAGGTAGTCTTGGGCGTTAAATGGGTTTCATTTTTTTGAATTATTAGGCGTTGTTTCAATGGATTTCATTTGGTCTGATGATAAGTAGGGAGTTGTCTGGATGAGCAGGGTTAAAAAAATCTTTTTTTTTACTGTGATTTATTGCGTTCACATCATCGTTGGGTGGGGGAATATTCCCTGTTGTTTATTCCTTTCTCAGCGCATTCATTTCCATGGTTTAATATCGACGAGACAGGGAGGACTTCGAAATGGGCGCTTGCGCTGTCCTGGTTTTGGTTGGGTCGATCTGGGAGGGATATCCTTAGGATTCTCTTCATGGTTAGTTTGCATTGATTCGCTCTGAAATGACAGCATGTCCTTATTTCCTTGTCAGGAAGCTCATGCCATTCGATGCCAATGCGTTCCCTTTCTTTTAAATTAGTATGGCTTAACCCTTCTCTGTGATTTTGCCTCCTGGCGAGTTTGTTAGGAATGGCAGGGATGGGATCATATTCTAGATGGATATAATATCCACCATGCCCTTACTCACGTATTCATTTAAAAGAATCGCCCTCTCAAAAATAAGATATTATCATGCTTCTGCCTTATTGCGCCCTTATGGGTTAATCAGGTTACTTAGTCGCTGCCTTATTCTTCCCCGTGACCACGGTTGGCGTCGTTATCTACGCCATTGCCTCAATACATCATTTAAAAGAAATAAAAATAAACGATATTACCATACCCAAAGCGTGTTGTTGTAATGCATAACCAAATCTGATAATAAGATAATGGATTACCTTATTGGTAATGCTTATTTAAATAAAATAAAAACAATAATACCCTATACTAGCGCCATTGTTGTAATGCATATCGGTTATGTAATAATAAGGGCGTCGTAAGCCATACCAAATATTTGGTTGTAATGATTTTCAAAAAAACTATCTGATTACCATTTAAAGGCGTAATATTGTTTAGAATGATTCGTTGAGTTTGTTTTGAGAGCTGATCTGTGATAGGTTGGTGGTATTGTTGGAAGAGGTGGTAATCGATTGATCTAGTGATTACGGTAGGAATTATGAAACATGTGGACATTTGTACACACGATCAAGACTCATGTGATTGGTATACAATTCTTATTTAATACAATGTTGCTAAGGACAAGCTTCATTAATAAAAAGCTCGGTACCAATAAGTGAAACAGATAGTAATCTTTTCCCAGATCCCAAAATATCAAGTCGTTGAGTACATTGATTCTACAAGGTTATCGCGATAAAATATTTTGGTATGAAATATCATACTTAGAATCTTAAGTTTGATAAACCATGCTAGAAGGTATTAAAATAAAATAAATTTCCAAGACATAATTAACCCTAAAATGAGTCGAGCCTCTCGAACGGCCTCCCCTCACACACTATGAACCAATTTAATTATTTCATCGGCTCATTACCCCGAAATCCTTACAATTTACCCTTAATTAAGGTTGTGGTAATAAATTTGAGCTCGAGTGTTGATTTCGATGAGAAATTACCCTATATGCATCAGGTATGCGTGTGGGTGCAGTGAATTTAATGCTGTTTAAATTTATAGAAGGGAATTGGTGTTCACTGACAGGTGTAACGGCCTCATTGCTGCTGCCCCATGTAACTGTTGAATTTATTTTTCTACCTTTTAAATGCTGCCACTATCAGGCTAATACTCTCCTTATTTCAAGAAATTGTTATTTATTAACCTGTCGCCTTTGTTAGATAAACGTTCTACTCTTTTTGGGGATATAAAGTTATATAATAGCGTTGTGATTATTTAACTATGTTCATCCTATAATGGATTAAATTTCTTAATTTGCCATGGCAACACTTGTTTAAATTTCAATAATGATAGATGCTTTAATTTGCAATATTAGTAATAATTTTGTTGACTTGGATTATTAATAATTGTTAATTCGTAATGATTGTACTTGTTATGGCCATGAGTAATAATGGTTAAAAGAACAATAGTGAAGCTTAAAGCATACAATAAAGTAAAGGTTGCTTATTATGTAGTAATTGACAATGTTTAAATTGCCTTAACATATATTATTTTAATTTTTCCATGTTAAGGGTGATGGTTACTTATTGTGTAATCAAAATATTAATATTAGTTACTCGAAATGTTAATTCTGGTTAAATTGCATGTATTAAGGTAATTGCTAATTAAGTATTAATATTATTTATTGAATTGTCTTGGTGGAATCTACAATATAATGATAATGGTTAATTTTATTCAATGTTATTAGGGTTCAATGCATAATACAATGATAATGTGGATTCAATGATTATTAGGGGTTTAAGCACAAGATAATAATGATAATGAATTGGTTTTAGACCGGTATGCCCATATTATGTAAAGAAAGATTGGTTCTTCATTTGTCATTTAGTCGGGCTTTATTCGTTCATTAATCATTTAAAAAAGGGGGTCTATTTCTTTAATTGTTTCTCATTTTAGGGTGGATATCCTTCTTTGTTGTATTTGTTATTTGGTAATTTGCAAAGGTACCTTGATGTCTGACAATATTATATTGATTAGAAGTTGGATGTGATGATGGTAATCGTTGAATGTAATGTTAATGGGAGAAAGCATGATTTTAATGTTTTGCTTAGCATGACAATTGTAAGGCTTGTTCAGTAAAATATTATTAGTAATGGTTTAATTAGCAAATTTATTCAATTGTTTTATTACCTTGGCACTAATAGTTTAATTGCAATAATAAGGTTGTTTAATGCAGGGAGCAATGATGAGGAGTTGTTTATAAATTAATATTGGTTTAATGTGAAACGTTGGTACTTGGATTACATTCTTGAGGGGATAATGTTGTTAATTAGTAGGTACTAAAGATATATCTGCGTCAACTTTTAATATTAATATTTGCTTAGTTTTCCATGGTAACACTAGTTAATTTGCAAGATTAATAATTGATTTAATTAGCATGTTAATAATAAGGCCATTTTGCGATGTCAATAATTGCTTACTTGGACGTTCATGATGGAGTTTAAATTGCAAGGGTAATCTTTGTTTAAATTGAAGTGTTGATGACATTGTCTAATTTGCAATGCTATTGCTGTTAGGTTATTAGAATACGTGATGGCGAATTTAGGAAGGAGCAGAGTTAACGAGGAGGAGAATGTAACATCGGGGTTTACCTTTAGGGTGTAGATATGGATTGCTATGGCCATTATGAGAATAATGCAATGCGTCGTGCTTATTGTTGTCCCTGGTCTTGTAAGTAGTTGGTGGTTTGTATTGTGTAGTCTTCCGTGTCACGCGGAGTATAGACTCCTCTTGCATCTTAGCATGTATGTCCGTGTGTAATCCGACGGAAGGAATCCAGTGCCATATCAAAAGTCCCGGGCTGTTTAAAAGACATGATTCCACTACTACATTTATTGAGAAATTTTGTATTAGTAATCTATTTAAAGGCACGGTTCCACTCTGTGACTATACTACTTGATTCTTCCATTATCTTGATAGTCGCCTTGCTAACCACGGTGTCACGTCTACTGTAGCCATTAGTTGCCTTACCTCTGTTGAAGCGTTTTTTCTTGTTGTCACTATGATATTTCGTGTCGTCTTGATTATGTTTGTCTTACTTGCGTCTGTTGGTTCGAGTGTTGACATGTAAATTAGGGGTTGTTTTACCAACTGCAGCGCACACACTTTAAACAAAAAATTTGCCTGTTTGAGGGTGAATGATACATACAGCTAGGAGGGGTGTTACATTTTCCTTATAGTAGGTTTATCATTAGGGTTCTGATTAGGTTCTTGCTCAAGCATAAGGGAAGATTTTCCTTTTAATTCTCCCACCACCTGTTCCAATGATTTTCTATGTGAAAACATGCATTTTGATTTCTTAAACATGTGGTTTTCAAAGAAATAGGCACAAATTCATTATTCTCGATACATTAGGTGAATTGATACTGACTTTTCGGTCCGCGGGATTACAAAGATGGGATTTACACATTTAAGGAAGGTTCACTATATTGTGTTTGGGAAAAACCATTGACTCAGGAAACTCTCGATTGTCCTTAGTTTAGATGATAGGTGTGATATAGCAGGGATTTTAATGAGCTTTGTGATGAAAAGAATGGAATATATAAAGATTTTATGCTTTATTAAACATAAATTTTGACATTATATGTAGGATCATTAACAAGTAGAACGAAATGTTCAAATCAAACCCTCTGAATAACATGAGAAGTCAGATGTGGTATTAAAAAACCAAACCATATCAATGTAAGATGGCGATAAATTTGTTTTCAAATTAAAATGAGGACATGCCGTTAGGGTTCGGGTTAATTAGGTGTAATACCTTTAGGAGTAGCGAGGTAGACTCGAGGGAGTCCATGCACCAAGCTCCATGGAGACATCCTCATTTGGCATTTTAAACCACTTTTCACCTTCCTGTGGGAGTCATGTTGCTTGGGATATAGAGTCCTTTGTGACCTCCAATTGTACATCCCCGAGCTTGTTTCTAAACCCATCAAATGTCTCTGAAAAGGCCTGTGTGACAACAAGATTGTAACCTTAAAATTTCCTGAGGAAGATATCCCAACCCTGAGCCTTCAAATGATGTATGGAATCATTTTGGGCAAGAAGATCTTGACAACCATTCAACTTGATTAGAACCACAAGGGCCATGGCCACCGTGAAAAGGAAAAAAATGATATCATAGGGGGGAGACTTGGGCTTCCAATAAATGAGTAGCAAAGAGATATTTGTGAAGACTAAAATGGCCCAAAGACTAGGAAGTTTGGAGACTTCCATCTTTGTGATAACTTAGAAGTTTAGAATACAGAAAAAGCAGCCAAAGGGAAGACCAAAACCATTTCCCACATAATGAATATCAAACCGATTACTATGGAATGCTGAATTCGAATAATGAATGACGGACTCATTAATGAACATGACAATGGTGTATTGACGAGGAGGAGGTAGTCATGGAATTTTTTATCAAACCAATACCAGGTGACAAGGTTGGTATGACTGTTGAGAGCATGAAACCTATATCTAATGTTAACCCATTTTTTTGTGCATTCATAGAATTCAAATATTACAACCAAATGATCAACCAAAGAACCAATTAAGTCATGATACCCATAAAACATAAAGATCGTGGTGGTAATTTAATCAATGAATTTATAAAACTTGAACATTAGCATGTAGGTTGCCTAAAGTGTAAAATATTAGGTAGGAAATATAACTACAGAATCATTACCAAGTTGCAATTGTCTTACATTCGATTTCAAAACAAGCAAAATTTAACCGAAAACTCATGAGATAGAATTGGCTCAATAATCCATGAAGCTCATAAAGCAAAGCATTTATAAATGTATGAAGGAGGTGTGACCTTCCACAAAAATATCTCAATCTCTTGTGGTGATTTTAATTGGCGGGTAAAGAATCAGTAAAATTGTTGGCTACCAACACCTGGGCATTCATAATGTAAATATTTGCGGGCATGTTGTTATTGGTAGGCATGGGGGTCATGATTGCCTTTCCATTCTCGTGTTGAAAGTGGAGCTTGAGCCATGTTTTCCCTTGTGGAAAAGTTTCTGAAAATAAACACAATGAGCTAGTATTACACTAATATCTTCTAAACTACTTGCGCAGAGATTGAGACTAAAATAGGTGGTGGTCTTCATCCAGGATATTACGGAATTCTTCTCCATTTTTGTAACATTATTGGTAGCCTTTTGTCCCCTTTACACTTCTTATTCCATTGTTTCTTATTTCCCTTGGGCTGTTGGTTCACCTTGGGACTCGTCGACTGCACATTGTTTCCATCTAAATTTTGGGTAGGGGAAACAACTAAATTCAGATTTTGATTGGCCATAGTCTGTTGTATCGACAATTATTGCAATTGATTCTACAATAGGTATGTGGACTTGCTTTGTGATAATACCACAATACATTCGTCATGGGGTCTGTACTTTTTCTTGGCCTTATCAAGAGTAGACCATGGTGCATCACAGATATCTACATTAAGAGCATGTTATATTGAGAGTAGATCATTTCAACTTGTTGGTCTCTCATAATCCTCTGCACGAAAACACTCAGGAAGTCACTACACGATGGGTTGGATACCAGTACTTAGAAGACTTCAAGAACTCCCTTTCGAAGAAGAAGAGGAACTATGACCTTAATTAGGATCTACGCCACACTCTGGATATGATGGATATGATCGCACTTGGTTTCTTCGAAGGTTGGCCTACAATTGATTGTTATCATTATCATGGAAATGCTTGGAAATGGTTCAAAAGGAATACACCATTGCAGTCATTGATAAGGAAGAGTATCTCAAGCAATCGAGCTCAATATACCATTTTGCGGCACCCACGATAAGAGTACATTGAAAAGGAGCGATTGGAAAAGTCATTCTTCAGCAGAGTTTCTGAGCACCATAATCAATTCTTTAGATGATCGCACCTAGATCTTCATAGGAGAAACGCCCCTCGGTACATTAATATATATAATGAAGGAAACCCAATTACATGGGGGTCCAATGTAGATCATGAAAAATTGGACCATTCATTAATATCGACAAGTTTGGAAGATGTAGAGTCACCAGAAATGGAAGTTTTAGTTGTGAACTATTTACAAGAAAAGAGCGTCCTAGAGTTAGACTAGTACCAGGTCAGCAGGAAAATTTGGACTGACCATGGCTAGTGTTACGAAGTAGAAATTGTGACCTTAGACAACATAGAATTGCTTTGCATTTGTTGGGGTATCATGGTTATTTGAGGACTCCCAAATTGGGCGGTATAGCAATACCGCGAGTGCTCACATTGTGTTCCAAGGACCTTGAAGGGGATGCCCTAACCCGGTTATGGAGCATGTATGCAATTATCGAGTTCCATTGTGTATGGAAGGGTTGCGACCCGGCATCGAAATGCGTGAGGCGATACGTACCAAGGATTACAGTATGTGTGGAGAAAAGTCCGGTCTTGCTACGTGATAGAGAATGGTACCTTTACTGCTTGGGTTTTGTTGATAAAACTCACGATTTCTCAACCAATGGGTATACAAAAGAAAAATCATTGTTTCCAAATTTCTTGAAACAAAGAGCGACATAGATCCCACCGGTGTTGTATAAGATGAATGTCCTAAACTACCTCCACCAAAAAGGCTATAATTAGCGTTTGGCCCTATTGGTTGTTGAAACACAACACTGAGCAAAGCGGGTGGAGGAGGTATATGACCCCCACCATAGGGATATCATTAAAAGGGACGAGAGAGGTGCCCTGGTATACCTTTACATGGGAGCATTTGAAGCTCCAGGCGGATCATGTTTTGTAAGGTATAATAAGTAAGAACCTACTTGGTATCAAAGTCGAATATCCATATATATATAGAAAGGAGGAGCCGGTAGCAATTTTAGTAAACAAAGGATTTCTCAAAGTTGATAAAGGTATCTAACCAATGCATGAAGTTGAGGGAGTCGAGGCCAGTGTGGTCTTGATTGGCAAAGGTGGGAGATGAGGTAAAATGCCCCCTACAGTAGTATTCATGTATGAAATTATGGAGACTCCTAATGAAACATCATTCATTCATTGTTTCACCAAAAGTGAATTTAAGTTGGCACTCAGAATATGTCACTTTGCGAGGGACGACATGAATCAATATAGACACCAACTAGTGGGTAATCGGAGGGTTAACTAGACTGGGAACCTTTGCCTCAAGGAAGTAAATGTTAGGTTCCTCCATAGTCATAAAGTCTCCTTGTGGGGTAGGCTTGGGCACATTTTCCTACAGCTCGGTCGCTTCGAACGAACCTTGTTGGTCAAGTCTTTCAATGGTAGTGAGGTGGCTTAGAAGTAGTGACGATAGGCCACGAAGCCTTCATGACGAAATAAAGTTATTAATCTTCCACTTTTTGAAATGATCAATTGACATAGTAAGGTTTGACTAGCGTAGAACATAAAGCACATAATAAAAAGTTTCCTAAATATAAATTAAGCAGTCAACTATCTAGTGGGAAGGTGCTTCCCTCTAGCTAAGGACATCTACTCAAACAACCGGTGAAATTTTTTTTTTTCTAAAAGTGTATGCAGTGTCGCGAAGGGACAACCCTGACTCTAAATTCGCTTCAGGCGAGAGGACGGTGGACGAAACATCATCAAGACGATCCGACCTATCATAGAGACAACAAGAAACAAACACCAGAGCGGGAGGCGACAACTAAAGGCTATGGGCAGAGACAAACACCAAGGGTTAGGCTCGATCGTCAAGAAGGAAGGATCAAAATTCCGTTAGAGTTGCAGTAGTGGGACTGTGCCTTTAGACAGCCCGATACTACTGATACGGATCAGAATGTGTCACAAGAGTGGAGCTGTGCCTTTAAACAACCCAAGAATCTTGATACGACACTTGATTCCTTTCCGGTTACCGGAACCTTACATGCGAAAGCTACAAGAGGAGCCATCGCGGAAGCCGCGGGGACGGCCGCTTCTGTATTACAAAAACACCAAATTACCTCACGGATCCGAGGTCCAGTCATGACCTCTGAGCATAGTCGGGAGGACTCATTGACCAACCACTGGGGGCGAGAAGACTTCAATCAATTGTTCCATTACTTACCATTATCCGACAATGACTTTATCCTAGGGTACAACCTATAATTTAAATTAAGCCAATAATATCATGGCGATCCAAACATTGTCCTGAACATTCATTTAACAATTTTAACATTGCCCTTGAAGCATCCTCATTTATAATAAACATTACCATCTCCTAACAATTAACACGGAACAATAATAATGTCGGCATTCCTTACCCTACACATACAATCAACATCCTTTGGATTGATTATTACTCTAGCCAATAATAACATTCACCCTAACATTTATTATTAACCTTCACTTGACCTAGAGCATTAACATTAGACATTACCATCAATGGCAGCTAAAAAGAATCTATCCTTGATGACAACAATCATAGACATTCAACTAATCATAACATTCCATTAATTATTGTTAATATTGCAATTAAACAATAAGCAAACAATTTCTTAGCATTGCACTTACACTAGACCTAACCCTTCCAGCACATCATATTAATATTGAGAATTAACAATTACTTGACATCGAAATTCTACCAGGATTCACATTCCATCAATAATATGAATGTTGCAATTTATCAACGACTTAATGATACAATTCAACAAATATTAACATTTCCATCAATAATGGTGATATGGTAATCCTCAATTACCTAACCTTTCCATTCCAATTTATTACCATAATTTACAGTAACTTTACAAGGATCAATATTGCAAGGTAGCCTCATCATCAATAATTTAATTAATCAACTATTACCATTGTGGTTAACATCCTCATTAACATTCAATTATCCATATTAACAATGCACGGAAACATCATAATTATCATTCAATTATCCATATTAACAATGCAAAGATGAATCATCATTATGAGTTCAATATTATAATCAAATTAGCGTTTCAATTTAAACAAATGTTAATATTACATCGACTGAAGTAATTTTATTATTTTAATTAATCGGATTCTGAAACCATTGACTTGTCATTTCAGTTCTACGAACACTAATATTTGACTAAGAATATTATTAATTGCAATTAATAATTCCTATCATTGCCATTCCTAGCCAAAGAAATCTTCCCATTAAAAATAATACTAATACGTCAATTGTATCTTCTCATTTACCGCCATGAGTAGTCATTTATTAATATTATAATAAAAAAAATTTCCCATTACGTTAAACTATTATTATTATTGCAATTCGACTTGCATTAAATAATACGCCGGGCAAGAAAATGGGAGAATTATAATAACTTTGGGTTGGAAAGCGTGATATGCAATGGGTTTTATATGGCTCACGCCTTTTAGTAATGACAGGAGGGTTATAGTAATCATAACGAAATAACCTGTCTACCATTGCTGATTGCCTGACATCACAACAATAATGGACGAATATTGCCATCATGAGTTTAATTACTGGAAAAGTATTGTCGTTGAACGACGGCGGTGAAATTATAATCAAGGCAACTAAAAGGGAAGGGTTGAGTTCAGCTCCCAAGGACGTATGCATAATTTTGGCGCTCCCTGTCGATTTTAAAATAAAAATAACGGATTCACAGGGTTAGCGATTTAGGTCTCGTACGTTCTAGGTTAAGCATTGAAAATAAAATAATAAAGCCAGCGACCATTTGTGGCGGCAAAACCCGAAATTTGCTAGCGCCCGAGGAACTAGGGGAGCGATACGATGGGTTCGAGACAAGACATGCGGCTCGTGTGTGCAAGGAATTAAGTAGTATGAGGAAACCCGATTGAGTGACGTGAATTGCTTTAGAGTTTATTTAACTTTATTCCAGGGAGTTTTCTAGCGTTGGATTGTCAAGGGTGGAATGGAAAAGTTCGGTTCGATTATTTAATTATTCAAAGAATCAAGGGTGGATTGAAAAAGTCAGAATATTTTTCTTTTTAGAACCAATTTTCGACAGAGAAAGAGAAAGGTGTCCTTGCAACAGCACCTTCTTGGACTAAGGGAGGAATTATGGGCGTGGATTCCAAGTGGATTTTCCATGGAGTAAGCTCTACATAATCGGGCGAATATAATAAGTTATAACAGCGACTGGACATGCACTGCGGCCTGTACACGCTTCAGCCACTAACTGACAGGACTTAATTTAATAAATCGTAATGTATGCACCGCTCTTTTAATTACAAGGAATAATCCCTTAATGAAAGGTTCAACACTGCGCATCAGCAAAGGTTCGATCCGTTCAGTTGATCGGAGACATTTCAATATCTGGGCGATCCAGTTGATTCTAACTACCTGATCCGTAATCATCAATATAGGGTGGGAACCCAAAACTGAAGAGAGTTTTGAATAGGAGAATTTATAAATTATCGATCAAATTCCATTCTAAGTCATAATTCGCACTCCAATCTTAATTTCACGGATAAAATTCTCAATAAAGGCAATGAATTAGAATCAAATATCAATATCAGAGTTAAAATTGAAATTTCAAAACCGCGAAGGTGTGAAATTCCCTTCAATTAAAATCACAAAGCCAACAACCTTAAATACGACGAAGATTCTGTCAGGAAATTTGTTAAAGGAAACTTAAAAGGAAGGCTGTCCCTTCGCTTCAAGAATACAAGAACCATAAACTAGTTTTATTTCAAACTGCTCACAAAACAACTCGCGCAAGGGAACTCGCACGGTGGTAGCTAGATGCCCCCAGGTGGTTATAATGCGCCTAGAAGCGAAACGAAAAAAAACCCTACGCCATTAATTGCCCAACACAGATTATACATGCCCATAAACAAAACGAATAACCCTACACAAGTTTAAAATGCCCAACATACAGTAGACACGCCCAGAATTGAGAAAAAGGGGAGCAACCCTACTTTACAGAGATGCCCTTGTATATGTATGTGTATACGCCCATGTAAAAACGAGAATCCCATGGAGATAAACAATGCCCCAAAAAGAAAACGAAGACCACTGGAAAGCATGTTTTGTAAAGCAGAACCCTGAGAAGAATGTGCCAAACGCCAAAACCCAGCACGGGAGAAAGAAAGCATTGACCCTAACATACATATTCGCGTTATATCCATTAACCCATAAGTACGCATAGGAGCCATTTGACTACTGAGTTTAAAATATATGCCCTTATGGAATAGATAACCCGGTACATGCGTGATCTTAGCCTTCAGCAATGTTCGGGTACTCTGTAGCTCCTGCCTTGCTCCAAGGCGCTCCCACTCACTAGAGCTTCAATGAGCCCCTTAGGTACCTCCCGACCAAAGGCAGCTAGGGTACTCTTCTTCCCCCTCGGCCGTGTTCCAGCCGCTCCTGCTCCTGCTCCTGCTTGCCGACAGCCACCAACTCACCGGTACCTCCCAGCCAAATGCTAGGGTTACTCTTCTTCCCCCTCAGCCCCCCGAGCCGCAAAGGGGCCACACACAACCAGAGAGTCTCTATCTCCTCAGCTCGCCTCAAAGGCTGAGCTACCACTCACGTATGCTGAGGATTCCCAACTCCTACCAGAAAATCAGTCAGTCTCCCTCTCACATAGCAATCCCCTCTCAGCAAAAACCCAAAAATCCCCTTTCTTTTCCTTCTTCCCTCTCTTTATCCCCTCAAACCCTAATTCTCCGTTTTGACTTTCCTCAAATTCTTTTTTTTTTTTAATTCGTTTGTGTTTTCCATTTTGATTTTTATTTTTATTTTTAATTTAAAACAAGGCATGTGTGCTCATTTCATTATTTATCTATTTATTTATTTATTTAATTATTTATCTATTTATTTATTTATTTATCTATCCCCCTTTTCATTTTATTAGTTTAATATTTAACTTTTTATTTCCCCTTTCCCATGCTTAACTTAATGGTTTAGAGTTGTATATAAATAAATATACCTATTTATATTTTCATCCTCCCCCCCTTTTTTTTATAAATAAACCTGCATAAATCAATTAATTGACCATTAATGTATCTGTATTTTCAGGATCAAGGAGAGATTTGGGCGAAGGCAAACCAGTATAGGGGAAAGTGAATGTTTTGCAAAAATGAATAAGGAGGATTTACGAGGAGGGACGGCGATGTGGTAAAGTGAACTAGACGAGTATATGGGAGATGGACACTGGGAGATCCGGGCGATGGAGGTCAGTTTTATTAAGTAGACACGGATTAAGGAGGGGAGATGGTCTGGGTTTTGTTTTCTCTTTTTTTTTTTTTTTGTTGTTTTTCTTTTTTTGAAATTTCA
>SNQJ01S0191939.1:0-17925 GCA_010110895.2 Picea sitchensis
AAGTTGTGCCAGAGGTGGGACAAGGTGAATAAATTCAGAGGATAAATGGTAAGTGACCTGGGTAGTACTCTGAAGATATAGACGATGTCGGCGAGGGTAAATGAAAAGTAATGCTCCAACCAAGGGTGACATGGGTTGCGTGTGGCCAAAAGGAAAGAAGGTCGCCAACGGTGATGACAAAAGTAAATAATTGAAAATAAAGGGGTTTGTACAATAAATAATGAATAAATTTGGGAAAGATGTACAAATACAGAAATGGGTTCCCCAGTGTGAAATGAGTGCCCCAGGGAGGGAAGAAATTTCTGGGAAAACTGGTGAAGGGTGGGGGCCCCATGGGCGAGTTTTTGTATGAGGTAGGTGAGATGAATATAGGTTCGCAGATGGGAAAACTGATGGTGGGTGAAATGGTGGGTTCATGACCTTGCGGAGGTGCAGGTAAAAAAAAGAACATAACCATAAAGCGACGAGTTGGGAGTCCATATGGGAAGCTAGAAAAATGAGGAGAAGAAGTATGTGGTTAATTCACAACATGATGAATGACTACCGGGACTCCCATCCCTAAGGGGTAATAAAGATCAGCATGAGTGTCAAAAGTGAAAAAAGGTGCTATGAATGAGATGACTCATGTGGGTAAGAAAACTACCGGGTATTAGTACAAAAAAATGCAAATGGAGGTGTGAGTACTACAGAGCCGGAAATGGGTGTCCTAAAGGCCAATATCAGAGGGTGTGACTGGAAATGTAAATGTAAAACTGACAGGGTGAAATGGTGGTTCATGACCTATGAGTAAAAGGTGTAAAAAAGAACATAACCATAAAGCCGTATCGAAGTTGAGTCCATATGGAAGTGAAAATGAGGAGAAGAAGTATGTGGTTAATTCAAAACATGATGAATGACTAATGGACTCCCATCCCTAAGGGGTAATAAAGATCATGAGTCAAAAAAGTGAAAAGAAGCAAGGAATGAGATGACTCATGTGGGTAAGAAAACTACCGCATTAGCAAGTACAAAAATGCAAATGGAGGTGTGAGTACCACGTATCGGAATGGGTGTCCTAAAGGCCACTATCAGAGGGCGTGACTGGAAACGTAAATGTAATACAATGGGAGAGACTACACGCCGTC
This sequence comes from Picea sitchensis, assembly GCA_010110895.2. Classification (NCBI taxonomy): domain Eukaryota; kingdom Viridiplantae; phylum Streptophyta; class Pinopsida; order Pinales; family Pinaceae; genus Picea; species Picea sitchensis. The sequence goes on from SNQJ01S0191939.1 coordinate 1,125, forward strand.
GAAGTATACATGAAGGAATGATGTGGAGAGATGATGACCGAGTACATGCACACAGCACAACCAAAATACCAAAAGTGAACAATACCTGAAGAGAACAACAAATATGAACATGCATTAGATAAATGTGACAATGAGCATGCGTACCTGATCATGATGTGAGAAAAATGCCCCCCCAAGGGCTACGGATGAAAAGTGGCCCAGGGACAGCCATGATGTAGGTGGCTGGACGCTGATCTTGTGTCAAGACTACTCGAAAATGGACGCCGTGGCCCCGAATGGTGAGTGGAAGCTCTGGCAAAAGGCCTATATATAGTCAGAAATTCACATTGCCACCATTTGTCCCCGCCGCCATGCTGAGTTCCGGTTAATATCCGTGAGGGAGATTGAGTGATTCCGGAGCACGAAATTGATTGATCTTGAAGCAGCTCGTGTTGTTGGTCTAATCATCCCCGCGATAGCCATAGGTTTCACCTTTAAGGTGGTAGGTAACGCAATCGTGAATGAGTTTTAGGGTTGGTAGAGGATGGGCCCATTACGACGCTTAATTCGCTGGAAGGCCGCGATGAGTGTGCCCGTGACACCGAAGAAGCGCCGATGCGCGCGATGAGAAGTTGAATTCTACGCCCTAGGCCTTCGCCAGAGATGCCGCCAGCATGAAAGCGCCAACAGCGTGAACAAAAGGCGGCGCCCCAGCCGCACCTATTAAGGTGTGCTCATAATGCTACCAGATATGAATAGCACGCTTTATGAGCCGCCACTGAAAAGGCGCCGCATTACGCGCCCTCAGATATGAATAAAGCGCAGTATGTGCTACCGTGAGTGGTAAACTCACCAGGCAAGGTTTCGTGGTAAAAAATTAGCTTATTTGATGTATTGATGATTGTCTAAGCTAATATAGACTCGTTGTGCGTGTGGCGAAAGCGGTGGATCATGGATGTACCTGCGGCTGAGCGGACCTGGTCGCAACCGCTAGACGCCGTATCGATGCAGGTTTGCAACCGAGCATCTTTAGCGCTGGGTTGCTAAATTTTGAGTACCTTTGATATGGGCCCGTGAGAATTTTCTGCTTGAGATGTGGAGCCCCAAGAAACAATGCTTCCGGTGCGAGGAGAGCGTATCCCCTTCACCGCGGGAGGATATTTACTTCGACTAGGTTCCCTTCCGAACATCGCTATCGGGCAAAGGTCTGTTGTCGGTGGGATACCTATCCGCGACCGTCACCGAAAGCCGACATCGCCAGTGAGAATTACGACCGAGACGCCGCGAGCATTGATAGATGTTTCACGATCGCCGCATAGCGCCGATGATAGCGTAAGTGTAACGGGTCACGAGCCGCACCCAATCGGACAAGCTGGTGGTGAGCCGCTCCGATGGAGAGGGTGGTGGGCCGTGAGCGATTCACCTTGGGACTAACCCTACATGCGCAGATGATCACGCAATTGGACCATTGTCGATCCACAGGCACCGAGGAGTTTGCATTTGGCTCCATTCCGGTAGCCTTTTTCTTGGAGAGGGCGCCGGCGTCGCCGCCCGGTGGGTGCTACAATCGAGGTACCTGTGGTACAGAGCCGCTGAGGCAAGTGGTCACAGATTTTGATTCGGGCCATGGTGGTGACGTATAGCGCACTACTTCATCGAAGCGCTGGTGCGCCGCAGTAGATATGGTGGCTACAGTACGCAGGTTATACTCGCCCCCATGTCAAGTGGATTTCCTGGGACCGGATGGTGTCATTCGGGAGGCAATTTTTGATCATAGAGGTATATTGTGTATTTATATGTTTTGATTTTGGCGTCGAGTTTGCTATACCCGTGTTATATATATGATGTATAGAATAATCGATATGATCCGGTTGTTTGTTGTTTTGTGGATGTGCAGATTTGGTACCTCACGGGCATGAGGTGGAGCTATATAGACCACCGGTGCAGCAGGAGGGGAGAGCTCCACGTGGAGAGAGACGCGAACGAGATGAGGTTGTGGGGTGACCTGCAGATCCTGAGAGACCAGAGAGGAGGCGACGACGAGATGACCCTGGTGCGGGGACATCACACGCTCCTCCGACGGCAACCGGAGGGGAGTTGGATGATATAATCCATCGTACCAGATGGTAGCCGACGCCCGGAGGGCATGTGGAACGATCCGGTGACGAGGAGTTCCCCGAGCGCAGACGGTTACCGCCACCATGGCTGGGCCGACATAAGCGCATGAGCAAACAGGCTCACGCCATGATTAGTGGATGCCGCCACCAGTAAGGAGGGTCCTGCAGTTCCACCACCACCACCGGGCAAAGTCGCAGTGTGGCCACCACCGAGGGAGGTAGCCGGGGTGCCATTAGAGGCACCCCCGATTGTAAGGATGTATTTGGTATACTATTTTGATAGGTCGCGACATGTATTTTTGTACCCAAGATGGCGCATGTACCGTGGGCCAATGTATTTTTGTGTATGTAAACATTCTGATGGTCTAGAGGCCTTGATATATATATATGAGTATACACCTTTTGAGATCCAAATGTGGTTTACATGTGTTTTGTGTCGATGTTGATGATGTTGACGATCTATATGCCGCCGACAGGATTTGTGAGAAGTTTATGTATGTGTAGCTTGATGATATATGCCATCTAACACCATGTTAGCTATTTCATCTACGTTTGATTCAATTCCTTGGAATATGTGTAAATGTAATGGAATCAAAATGTCGATAATAATCTAACCTGCAGGTAATTGCGAAAAAGGCACGGATTATGCATATTGAGACACATTGTTGAGCTGGAGAACGACCGCCTGAGAGTCGAGGAAAACACTAAGGTGATGAATACGATGATGCTGAGCGTCGGTCAGGAGGCCGTTGACAGCGGTGTATTCGGCTTGTTTATTGGTTGCTAGTCCTAAACATATGTCGTTTGAATGTAGCATTTTGTGTGAGGGTGTGTATAGAGCCCAAGCCGCCGTAGCGAGGTTTTGTGTCCAATGGTTGGCGTCGTTGGCGTAACCGATGTTGTAGGCTGGTGGAGGAAGCATTTATCAATAGCACAAAGGATAGTTTAGATGAGGGATAAAAAATATTAAAACTCTAAAAAAGAAAAATAACCCAAAGTAGCATGACTACCGCTTACATAAAATTTCTTTGAGGTGCATAACCCATTGACTGCTCCTTGAGCGAGAGGCCTCTGGGAGGCCAGATGTATGCGCCTGGTGAGGCAATGTTGGATGACGTAAGGGCCATGCCAAAGTGATTCGGGCCTGTCATCGTAATAAAGGTATCGTGAGCCATATCATAGGCAAGGACAAGGGCTCAAGACTTTAAATGATCAGATATTGACATGGTATGCATCAAAGCAGTAGCTTTGGATCATTTTTACCGCTTCCTCATTGTTCTGTTATGAAGATCGTTGATCTTCATCCAGTGACTCCACGTTCAGCAAGCGCCGCTCCATTGGAGCAATGTCAGGTAAAATCTCAATTAGCGGTATGGCGGGTGGGTATTTCAGACTCGATGGGAAGAGTTGCCTCGATCCCATGATCGTACCGAAATGGTGGAACCTGTATTGCCTTCACCGCCGCTCCATAAGCCCATAGCGGAAAATAAATACGTGATGCCAATTGGTTTTATGTTTATTGACCGCGCGCAAATAACATGGTCTGAGGACTTTGTTCATCACTTCACCCGGTCCGGCTTTGACTGAGGGTAGCATGGTGAGGCAAACTCGTGAGAGCAGCCCAACCGAGATGAGAGTTCAAAAAAAATCTCATTCTCTGTGTTTTCCCCATGTACTAAACGGTTGGAGTGGTACTCCGAACTCGGATATGACGTGATTGAAGAAAAACGCGCTGCAGTGTCAACAGTGTTGTTGAAGGTGGGCATAGCCTTCCATTTGGTGAAGTAATCGACAATGACCACCGTATTTGTGACCATTAATGGCGGGGACACAAGTCATAAAGTCAATAATTCCATTTTACAAAAGGTCTCTAAGGATGACCGTGAAGAAGAGTGGGGGGATTTCGGGCTTTGTTGGCATAGAGTCGACATTGCTCACATCGTTTCACGGCATGAATGCAATCGTGAAGTAGGGTAGGCCAAAAGTAACTGGTTTGGATAATATTTTGAGCAGTGTATATGCCCGAAAGATGGCCCCCGTATGCGCCGCTGTGGCAGTCATTTATGACTCTGTCGGATTCGTCAATAGTCAGGCAGCGAGTGTAGAATGGTGTCGACGCCCCGTTGATGTAAGATGTCACCGATGAGGAGATAACGGGGGCCTGATGGAGAATGCGCCGGTCGATCATCTTGTGACAGGTGGTTACCAAAATTTTAAGTTCATAGGTAGACGATAAGGTCACCATACCAAGGATCATCGGGAGCGATGTAAAAGAGATGGCCGAAAGTCGGACACGGGCACTTAGGTGTGTCGTGAGGGAAGGGCCGACAAGTTCCGAGAACGAAATTTCACCAAAAGTTGAAAATTCGAGCTGTACCCGGCTGATAATGATCCAACGAGCAAATTTGTCGTTAACTTGGTGATGACTGAGCAAATATTGCATATGGTTAGAATCTGCGACGACCTTAGTGGTGCCGGGCGAATGGTGGCTAGCTTCACAAACCGCATGGACAACCGCGAGAAAGTTTCTTTTTCTTCTGTTTTTACTTCTGTGGTGATCCCGAATTCCCATCGACGAGTAATGACGGTTCAATGATTAATATCTCCAGCCGGACGAGACCTTTACCTATGCAATGGATGCTTCTATACATAGAGGATGTAGTCGCTGACAGTAGCCGCATCAACTGCATTTGAAAGGCCGCTTGAGATCGCCAAACGCATCATAAGTATAGTCAGCCCCAATGAAAAGGATGTCGTGGACGCAAGAAGCTTAAGGAAACCATGTGTGCATATAGCTGCAATCGTGGAAAAAAGCATCTAAGAAAGTTGGCTTTGCCCCGTAGACTCTGAAGCCGTTTAAATCTCGGTGGAGGTGGAATTCTCGATGATGGCTCGACTGGAGGGGGTTCACGGCGATACCGCTTTGGGAAACGATGAAACCAAGGAGGAACCCTGCGGTGACACAGAACAAACACTTGAGAGGATTCAAACGGATGTTGCAATCGACTACACCATTGAAAGATGACCAGAAATCATCGAGGTGTTGGGTACGCTCTTGATCTAGCCGCGAGGTATCGCCTAAGTAGGCTAGGATGATTGGCAAAATGATCATGAAAGATGCATATCATGGCCCGGAATGTTGCTCACGCTTTTGAGTCCGGCGCGACACGACACGCAAATGTACCCCACCTGGCAATGAATGCGGCTTTGTATTGATCTACTGGTGGATTTGAATTTGGTTATAGCCGAAAATCCGCCCATAAAGGAGAGAGAGCCTCGTATCGACGAAACATCGCATAACTGGACGATGAAAGGCATTGAAGTTGTCCTTGGGACATGCTGTTGAGATCAATGTAAAATCGGTGCAAACGCTGATAGATCCCTATTTTGTCGACGGGTATAGGGTTGGAAACCCATGATGTATAAGCTGTGGGGTAAATGAACTGACCGCACACAATTTGTCAATTTCGCTTTGATAGCCGCAGCTTTGGGTGGGTGAAGGTCAGCCGCTTTCCGTGAACTGGTGTGATAAGCCCGCCATGTGTCGATGCGAGGTTCGACAATAGAAGGGTCGATGTTGGGCATCTCTGTGTATGACCAGCGAAGATATCCCTAAATTCCGGAAGAGGGCTTTGTATGCAATGATTTCCTCAGGAGTACAAACTACTCCAATGATAATTTCTTCGACGATGCCCGGTTTAATGGAAATGTCGATTTTGGCTGCAAAATGTTATCCAAATTACCTTCTTCAAAAGAGTCATGGGCAGGAATAGGATTGTTGAACCAATCGACAGTCTCTACGGATAAAGTCTTTGGTTTAGACCGCATAAATGTGATTGAGGCTAGGAGGCACGAGGGATTCCTGCGGAAGGAAGACAACACGATGATGTAGTAATCCCGGAGAATCTCTGCTAGAAGTCCTTTCCAAGATTTCGTCAGATTGGAAACGACTTCCGAATATAATGGATCGAGGAGCGATCTCGCGACAAGCAGGGATGTCTCCTCATCAGAGAAACATAGGAGGTAGTGCTAGGAGAGGGTGAGGGTTCACTGGGCTATAAACCATATATTGAGGTATCGAAATTCGTGAGTCGAGATGGAGTGTCTGTAGGGGAATGAGCCGGAGAGTTGGGAGGGTTACAGGGTAAATCCTCGTGAATCACACCAGAACCAAGGAGGTGTTGGAAGTGCCTCTGCCCGGGTGAAATGATATGAAGATCTCTGAATCGTGCAGATATGTCAATGATTGAATCTGCGGGTTGGTGATGTAGGGTTAACCGACATTGCCGACATTCGATGATCATAGGACACAGAGCAATGAGCTACCGAATCGCAGAGAGAAAGGGCATCTCATGCTCATCGACCGGGCGGTGACACATAATGTCGCTGATTTTATTGTGGGAAGACGTAAGGTGGTGTGTGGCTGTTCTCGAAGTCTTGGCTTATGATAGCTAATGCCCGCCAGAAACGTGGCAGTGTCGGACAATGATGGGTGTAATGGCCATACTTAGAACAAATGGCACACGCAAATCTGGTCTTCAACCCTTTACTACAATCGGGAAGGTTGAGTGGTAGTTGTAGTAATGGGTGGTGTGGGGTTGGATTGGGGAACCAAATTCCCTTAATTTAATGATGGTCGGCTATTACCTATGGACCCGCTTTGTCACACAAGGCTAAGGGTGGTGGGATGCGCAGAGAAGTGGAGCCGTGGGCTCCTTATTCTTTATTATGCCCCCAACTATAGCAGGGAGGTTAGTGAGCGGGGGCGTAGAGGGTATGGTGGGATTGAATATGGGAATCGTCATTGGGACTCCTTCCATTTAGGGGGGAAGGTATGGTTGAGGAACCATCTCAGGTGGATGTAGGTACCACACTAGGATTGCTAACACCATATGCTGGTGCAGTGTGAGCATTTCACGCTACCCCGAAAGCTTCTATACCGAGCGGAGGGTAAAAGAAGAGAATTTGGAGGAGGGGTCGAGGAACTGCTTCCCAAATGGGACTAGGCCCCTGAGGGGATGTGGATTCGGACCGTGGGTGCTCTAATTTAATGCTGCCAGGAGGCCTCGTGGGAGTGGTGCTACAACCGCTGAGATCGTTAGGAATGACTGAAGCCTCCCGAGAAAAAGGAACATTCTCCTGAAGCTTTTATTTAGCGGAAACGATGCATACCTGGCTAGGGTGAAGGAGTGGTGGTGCCCCATGGCACGTCCCTAACAAGGATGTATCTTGAAAATCCCGTGACCCATCTCATGAGTGGATAGGCACGCTCTTGTTGGTGTGAATAAGAGGAAGAATGTCATCAAGATTGGCGTATGGGTTAGGCTCGTAATGTGAGACTTGTCCAATGGTCAGCTACAATCTTCCCGCTGTGAGGGAAACATGATTGTCCTAAAGACCTGATGATGCTACTACCTTCATAGCATACAATGTAGGTATGGCCAAACAAGATATTGCAATTGGAGTTGAGCCGATAACTTAAATGTCAATGAGAATGGTTTTGCCCCCTCGGTGCCCCACGGGACATTTTGAAGATCCCTTCTGTGGGGATCTATGGTCTCCGTCATGTTTGCAATGTGATGGCTGAGGGTAGAGGTCCGGAACCAAGTTTCTCGCCATATACCGTTGGACATGATGTACGTAGATGCCCCTTCATCGATGATACAATCGATGGACTATGATGTTCGTGATTTTGACCGGCATTGAATAGAAATCATACGGAAGATACTCCGAACTATCAAGGTCAAAAGTGATGAGTCGAATATCAACAAGGTCAATCAGCCTCCAAGGCGAAGTAGTGATTTAACGCGTTGGACAAGTCCGAGGACTTCCGTATCCGACATACATGGCAACGGATTGCCTTTAAGTCATCTACCAAGTCAGAGTTATGTTCTAGCCCGGTGGGTTGCGGGACATTCCGCGAATGGGATTGGTGATGCATACGTCTCTAATCGGCGCGCGGATCACCAATGAGGTCCCGCCGGGTGTAGGGTTTGTTTCGAGGTGTAGGGGTAGACTCCACCAAGCGTGATAATCGACACGTATCATGGTTTGCGTATGATTTCTCACCGTGAGGAGAATTGTTCACCGATTGTTGGATTGTGGTAATATTCACCCGAGGTGGGGATGTCAGGTCCTGATGGGTGTTTATAACACCTTGATGTGGGATAGGATTTTGTAGCACTGCAGGAGGTGGTTAAGGCGACATTGCTGTTAAAGCTCGGCATGCTGGTGTTGCTCAGAGGGGAAGGCTTCCTGAGTCTTTCAACCTCTTGAAATCGCTGATCTATGTTCGAGCGTAATGACCGCATACGCCACAAAGAGCACAAGGGTGGATGTCTTTGACAAGACCACTACGCTTGTTGTTATCACTGGGTTTTAAGCCCCTCGTTCTGCCGTTCCTGAGGGTAATGCGGTTGATTCCCTACTGACTAGGATCGTTATTCCGCTCCTTCCTTTCTTCCTTGGCATGTCCGGAAGGGGTGAGTTGGGTTGGCTGTGGGTTCATTTGTTCAAAATTCTGCACGTTTGAGGGTTGAATTAAAAGTTTCATCACTGCATTTTGGGGATGGGGAGCCATGGCTGTGGGGACCAGAAAGGAAAGTATGGATTTTTGGTGGCATCGATCCATAGGCATAGGAAGGCACGGCTTTTAACTTGTACTCATAAGATGATGAGGGGGACCACCGGCGTTTAAAGAGGTATTTTACGGGAGGTGTTGGTGGTGGTCCAACGGGATGGGTGGAGGTGTACAAATGGTACCTACCGTTGATAAGGGGTGGTAATAAGAAGTGCCCCCATATGTCGGGTGGGTATTGAGGTGTCCCATACATTGGTGTTGGTTGGGGTTGTGGACTATGGTGCGTGGTGGCACCTATTAGCCCATCTGCTGCTAAGTGAGACATCCTGTGTTTGTCTTGGCCAAATGGCAATAAGTTTCTAAGATCGTAGTACCGTGGTATAAGTATCCCCGACCGCGGCGAATGAGGTCATATTGTTGAGCTCGCCATAATGGCTTCCCTTGATTGTGGAAGGTGGAAGTTACGCCTCCGGCTTCAAGGAGAGCGAGAGGATCTACAAACCAACAGACATTGCTTCTGGTGGTTTCGCCAATAATAAACTATGTCGCCACGCCACCATGAATGTGGTCGCGAATGTGGGTATCGAGGACTGCTTTGAAATTAGACAATAGTTTACAAATTACTGTCGTGTCTGATGGGTAATTGGAAGAAAGTTAAGAAGGCTTTGTCAAGGATTCAAAGGTTGTGTGGGACCCCCATTTTTCTTCGACATACCATTCGCTGATGGGCTGCAAGCGCTGAAAAAGACGCAAATTCCCTCGATAGAGTCTTCCATGATGCTATTGGAAGAGAACCATAGATGAAAGGTCATGACATGATCAAGGGTCATCCTCTTCCTTTCCCTTCTTCAAACTTGGTATGTCCGGGTTGAAGTTTGGTTGGCATTGCGCCATGTGGCATCGAAGTGCAATATAGGATTCATTAGTGAGCCGGTGGAGATCCTAATGTTGAGAGCCATGGCATCCTCGAGTGGGGTAGGAATGTTAGTCCAGCCATGGTGTGATGTGATACTGACCCTTGATGAGGAATTAGTGGGTTGGTGCCCTCCTTGAGAGGAAGGTCCCTTGTTTGCAAAGGAGAGCGAAAGATCGCAGGACCTTGGGAATTGGACCTGCAGGTAGAACCAAGCAAAGCCGATCCTAAGATGGAAGCACTCACAAGAGTGTGAACGGCACGCACTGCATACTCCCATAAGATAGACAAGATTGAGTGTTGCCATGCGAACGACGGGTTCTGTGGTTCCCATGATGTCGAATTAATCAGGTGAAATGTGTGCAACAAAATGAGAAATATAGAGCTAGCATTCTTTTGCCGTGGACTGCTTTTGGCTAAATATATATATCCAAGTCAGATCAGAATCGATGTGCATCATACATAAATGAGAAAAAAGCATATATGGGTAAGAGGGTTTTGTCCGTGGGGGGGAATCAAAAAAAGTAAATACTGTGGTCTCCTAGAAGATGTAACGCCCTTCCTCTCAAATAACAGCACCGGACTCCTTCCAATACCTCTAACAAAGGGGTCCGGTCACCGGAAGAGACACTAGTGAAGGGATGAAATAACCGGTTATAATGAGGGGTAGAGGGTAATATCCCGAAGAGCCGGCGATATTCCAACAGCCACATTAAAATCCAATCAAGGTGCTGATTGCAGCCCACAACCACTGGTAGATGTCCCAAAACAATACCAGGGTACCTCACCCGCTGGCATTTAGATTTTGGCCTCATAAATGGGTCACGTGTTGGATCCTATCCAAGAGGTGGGCGCCTCATAATTCACAGAACAACTGCACTTCTGACTGACCCTTCATACCTGCATCTCCCTCGCCTTATGCAGGATTGGAATGTTGGACTTGGAGGATTTGAAACTCCCTATTTGTCAACTTCTATGTTTGAAATTATGAGAACTCGGGAGCAACTGGGGGTTATTTGATGCCTACCCCCTCAATCCTACCTAGACTAAAATTTTCTTTGGTACCTCCTTGTGGAGGACAACTTAGTGAGTTGTTAGAAAGATTTTAGATGAAATTGTTTTGTGAGGTCGGGGGTGAAAACCAACCTCGCTTTGATTGAGTGGAGGGATAGTCCTATCAAGAAAAGATGGGTGTTTTCTTAATCCTTTGGAGGAAACCCATTTAGACCACCACGTTTCGAGAAGATGAGGCTATGTGGAGTGCAAAAGTGGTTGTGTGTGAAGGAAAGTGTACCAAATTTTAGTTATTTGATGTCACCTTGCAACATGCCGTGGACACGCTTTGGTCCTTCACAGAATGATTACCTAAAGGTTGATGTCATCAAAAACCTTTGCTAATTTTAAAAGCCCTCTAGGAAACTAGGCATGTGGACATTGTGGTCCGTTACTATCCTTTAACTCCCTATGTGGAGTTAATCTAGAAAAGCATGAAACTAGCCTAGATTGAACATGTGGGCATGTGTACCCATTACAACTTTTAAACTCTCCTAGTTTTGATCTAAGTAAAATTGAAACAACTATCCTTCTTTTGTGACATGTGGGCACAGAGGCCCGCTACAAATTTAGGATATGTTTGAAAATGAAACTAAGAGGGGTCTCAAAAGAGCCTTTGTCCCTCCTAAAAGTTTTGAAATTTTGTTTAAGGGAGATGATCGATTTCTCAATCCTTCGTTCTTAAGATCGCTGATACTAAGAGAAGAGCATACCAAGATTGTTACTTGCAATTTCTAGTCCCAAATGTGAGTTTAGATGTGATTAGAATTGATGTTCAACTTAGATTTGTAAACCAAAAGCAAGCCATCCATGTGGGAAAAAGCAAATAAGGGAAAATGATTTTATCCACCTAAGTGCCTATAAAGTTTGTTTGATTATCCCCTTAGTGTTGAGGGGCCTGGCGGGAAGTATTTAGAGCATGCATATCATTCTTAACAAGGAAAAAATTCTGATATCCGATATATATATATGATTGATAGATTGACATAGAATACCCGCTACCGTACCGTAACGAAGAAAAACCGTGAATTTCTCTCCACCGTGAATTGACTAGTAAGCGTGTTCACAGGGGCCGGTTTTTGAACCCGCAAGTTAATGAAATCAAAAAGGAAAGCAAATTCGAACCCAAATGAGGGAGGAATTGATGCCAAATTCCAAGATGGTCGCTAACTGCTTGCAATCTCAAGTCAACTAGGTGAATTAAGAGTGCTACATGCCCAATTGGCTCCGGCTAGGCATGATACCGCGGAAAGGAAAGGTTAGAAAGAGAAACAACAGTTATAAAACAAAAAAATCAAACTAAAAACTAATTAAAAACTAAGAGCATATGAAATAATGAAAATAAATACCAATGGACCAATATCACCAATGTATAAGCCGATCTTATTGATGAAATCCAAAGGCACAAAGAAGAAAGGGGACTTGGGTCCCTTCTTTCTCCAATGGAAGGCCTCAAGAGCCCCAAAGCTTGCTGCCCTTACAATGAAAGGATGAAAATGTAAGGAAAGAACTCCAAGCTTATTCAATTAAGTGAGGGGTGAATAGCTCTATGAAATGTAGCTTGTAATGTTTATTGCCAAAGAATGGGTCCTTAGCAATCTCAAAAGCATAACAAGATGAAGAATTCCTTGAGAAAAATGGTGGTTATTCATGGCTTTTTATAGCCCAAAGATTGATATTATGCCACCTTTTTGTAGTGTGAAAAGAGGCTCTTAGGGCTCAATTAGGTTCAATTTACCCTCAATTATGAGGATTGAGCTCGTGACGGTGTCAAATCGGCTTGGGAGCCGGGATCCATTAGTGGTTGGGAGGCCGACCACCCCAATAAATGTTTATTTAAAGGTGCGCTACGTTTTTCGCCCAACAGCCGTGACTTTTGCACCTATGCACGCTTTTGCGGTAACATTCTCGTTACGCCGCATAAAGACGCTAACCTTTACGATGTAAAGCACCCTTCAAATCTTTTGGTCATTTGTATAGTTTTTGACCCTTTATAATGTCAGAGGAATTAATCTTGTGCCATGAATGAATTTTTTCCTGCTTTGACGATGCGGATTTCTTTGTCGCCCTGTGCGCATCTAAATTTTAGTGATAAATTTAAAACTTCATCCTTGTTCACTTTGAAAATATCAAACTGAGATTTGTGCAAAAATAATACCACTCTTCCCTTCTCAGTGGTTTCACCGCATCTTCCACTTTGAAATTTGCTAGTTAGTCGTTGAAAATTCTACTTTTCAACAGCTAACTGGTTGTAAATACGCTTCCTGTGCCAGTGAAAACTCTTTATTATCAACAAGTGTTGTGATTTTCTTTTAGTTAAATGAGAGTTTCCTTCCTTGTAAAATATAGATGCTCTCTCGACTTGATGACCTCCTCTACAAACAAATGCCTGTTGCACATATGGATGAGTCTCAAAACCAGAGATAGGCACAAAAGGAATCTTGTCTGGGTTGTATCCAACCCTCTTCAAATAAGAAGAAACTTCTTTGACAATTTCTTCATAACGAGCCTTTGAATACTTGGGAGTGGTGGCATCCATCTTGTTACAATGGCAAATCATTTTCTTCACTCCTAAGGTGAAGGCCAATAGGGAATTCTCTCTAGTCTGACCATCCTTGGAGATACCAACCTCAAAACCTCCAGTCGTAGAATCAATAATCAAAACTGCACAATCAGCCTGAGAGGCCCCAATAATCATGTTCTTAATGAAATCACGATGGCCAAGGGCATAAATCACTGTACAATAGTATTTTGTTGTCTCAAACTTCCACCAAGCAATAGCAATTGTGATACCACATTCACGTTCCGCCTTGAGTTTGTCAAGCATACTTGAATGACCTCTTGTTCATTTTAGCAGCTTCTTTCTCAAAAAGTTCAATCACACGCTATTGTGCCTGAACCGCCATTTTGAATCTCCAAACAAACCAGGGATATTCTCTTTGCATATTTCTTACACTATCATCAAAGCATGGTCTATACAGTAGAGAAGCTATGGTATTCATGGAAAACCATGGATTGATTCAACCTGATCATTTATGTCTTTCTCAATAGAGATTTGCTCCACTAAGCCTTTAGTATGCATATTCAGTGTTGACTCTGCAACTGTTGATCTTCTTCATATGACTTAGCTCTTAAGCGTTCTTTGCACTGGAAAAAATTTTGAGAGCAAACCACAACATTCTTACCTTAATTAGATCTGGTGGCTAGCCTTTCAAACCTGATATTTACCATATGAATTTGACCATCAACACATGTAGATCTTGATTTAAAACAACTCGTTGTCTTCTTGGCATGTTGGTGAAACATGGCCGTAGATTTTGCAAAGCTGGCACTCAGCTTAAATGACTTGAAATCTGGCATAACTCATGGCTTGATCACAGTATGACTTGATTTATGAAGTTTTGCATATAGACTTTTTATAGGAATCTAAAATTATTAAGTCAATGAACTTGATTTATGGCTTTGAAATTGTAGTTTGAGCCAGAAGATTTACTATATAGAATCAAGCAGATATGAAGGATATTGGTGTGATATAGTTTAGGTTTAGGATAGTTTAGGAATAAAAATCTTAAATGCACACATCACTTTTGGACAAAAAGGCAGAATAATATAAATTAATATTTATATTATTTTGATTAAAAGATATGAAAAACCCAAAAACTGAATGAAGGTATATAAAAACTGATTAAAGAATGTGTTTTATTGACATGCAGATCATAAGCTAGCAGTCATAGGAGTTATGAGAAAAATCAATAAATGAGAGTTTTTCCAGGGCTTGACAGAAGATTTGAGGGGTAATGACAACAATCAAAAGACCTAGAAATGGGCAAATCTAGCACAAAATGAATAAAGCTATCAAAAATTTAATAATACATTTTGAGTGCTAACATCTGGCTCCAACTGGGATGGATACCTCCCTGCGAGGTTTCCAAGAACCTTGTAGTTCCAGTCGCTTTTAGCATTGGGCATGGAGTCATCTGGCCTGTACAACTAGTCTCTCCAAAACTATAACCTACTTGTAGCCTACTCTGCTTATTCAACAACCAATAAATAAAAGAGTCTACTTGCTCATAGAATGAGTTTATTTTCTTCTACTCCTACTCTAACCATTGTACTGATGCTCAATCAAGTAAACTCATGCTTCCAATGAAGCCATATCAAAAACTGATTTATTGAACTTGTTCTTGATCTTGACCGGAAAAATAATGGAATGCATAGCCAATAGAAAAGTAGTTTGAACAGATGATAAAGCCAACTTTCATCTGACAAAAATACTTTAACACATGTGTTTCTCATAGATTTCAAATAATCATCAATAGGGTCATCAAATCCACAAAGAAATACCTCTTTATGTTGTTGTTCCAACTAAAAACTGAAATTTTGTTGCTTGTTGCCTTCACTAATGTCAATGTTGAATGTGGATTGTTCTTCCTCTATCAAATGAAAATACAAGCTCAACTGTTGATCTGAAACTTTCTGCTACTCACCTTCCTTCTCATATCTGCTGAAATCTGCCTTGGTTTGCAAATCTGAAAACTGAGGGTTGTCCTTAGAATCTGTTGCAGATTTGAAACTATCACCTGCTAATGTGTCAATCTAATAATCATCTTTGGGGTTTTCAAAGGGGACAATCTCATCTTCATGACAACCTAAGTCAGTAGATGCATTTGATACAATTACAAAAGCATCACCAAGGTTATCATAATGTGGATCATCGATCTCTTGATCATGATGAGAAATATATTTTGTTGCAGCAAAGTCTTCATAATTATCTGAATCTTTATTCAACACACTAAATTCATGACAACATTCTAGATAAAGAAGATCAATTGAAAACTTTGTTTTGCTAAACAAATGGAAGGCATCATGAAAATTTTCCAAAGAACTGATACTTTCATTTGGAAGAGACTGGCACCAGTTAAGAGCAAATCCCTCTAATGTTCTTGAAAAGCTTAATTTGAACATCTTCATGTATAATTTCAAGTCCATTAATAAAGTCGTAAAAATCCAGCAGGTGTTCTACTGGTACTTCCCATTCTTCTCCTTGAAATCTCAGAATACTTCTTTCCCATTCATCTTTACTAGGAACTGGATGAGGGTAACCATAAATACTTGAAAAATTGCAAAAATCATACCTCTTGGTCATTTCATACTAGTGGAGTCACCAATAGATTTATGAACAATAGAGTCGCCACTGAATCTTCCTTCATGGAGTCGCCAGATAGATGATTACAACTGATTCTGATGTCTGATCCTTGTCTATCATCAATGGATCATCTCTGTGTCATTTCCTAGGGAAGTTATCTTCAACTTCAGTCTTTTATCCCCGGTAACGACGCCAATTTGTTATCACTCCAAGAAACTCTTTGAGGTTGTAGGTCAAAGATGCTTGGTAACTTAAAGTAAACTTGTTTTTGTGTTTTTGTGTTTTTGTATGTGTGGATCAATGGGATAACTCAACTACAGTATGGCCTCCAGAAAGTCAAAATGAATAATCAAATGATCCAGTGCTCTCAAGGATCAATAATCAGATACTAGCTTTAAAATGGGTGAAGAAATCTATACTTATTAACAAAAACCATAGATGTGATGGGTCAAATAATATAGTGAAGAATACTATTAAGTCAAACCTATGAACTGACTAATGAGATGACAGTCATTTAGCAGTTAAAACAAGCTTGAAATAAAGTACAGAAGAAAGGATGGAAATTTGGTATCAATAGAGAGAGAAAATTGTGATATGTATTATCCTATGAAAAGTTTGTTACAAAATAGTATAGTTCCTGTATCCAAAATCGAACCCCTTTTTCTCTTAGAGAGCATAGGATTTATAGTCTTTACATAACAGTTGCGGATCCTATTAAGAGGGATCGAGAATACTAAAAATAGTATAATCATAAAAATAATTGCAAACTTATAGGAACATATCCTTTAAAAGGGAATTCAAACCTATCCTAATACTAAGTCTTTGACAGCTACTCCTGTATGATGGATGATGACTATGCCTTCTAGAATCTTCAATTGACATCTGGAAGCTAATATTCTCATTCGGGAGCTTTACTTTTAACAGCTTATAATATCTTTGACCAAAAATAGTAAAATTCATTTATCTTCTTGTCTCAACATCTGTCTCAAAAACTGGAATAGAACACTAAAACA
>SNQJ01S0191940.1:2788-17646 GCA_010110895.2 Picea sitchensis
GGGGATTGAACCTGGATTCTCAAGCATATTTCTTATCCTATGTCAAGCTCGTTAAAAAAATGAAACAACTTCCCCCTCTCTGTTTGAGTCAAGTTGTTCGTCTAGTATTTGAAACTTCATTTCATCCATATTTGTAGTTGGATGAAATGTAGTTTGGGGGGCAATGCTTATAGCCTCTAGACTTCATGCTGAAGTTAAGTCACTAGCTTCTTAAGCTGGGGGCTAAGTACCAACCATCCCTGGATTATTCGTCGGGAAGCCTTAAGCATAGTTTTCTCTGGTTCAAGCTTGTGTAAAAATGAAACCACTTACCTCAAGCATAGTTTCCTCTGGTTCACACTTGTGTAAAAATGAAACCAGATCCAAGCATAGTTTTCTCTGTTTCACGCTTTTGTAAAAATGAAACCAGGTCCAAGCATAGTTTTGTTTAGTTTTTAAGCTTCTGTAAAAATAAAATCTATCCCAAGCATAGTTTTGTTTTGTTTTAAGCTTGTGTAAAAATGAAAAAAATCCTAAGCTTAGTCTTTTTTCTTTCTCATGCTCATAAATACATGAGAATGTAACCGAGTAAACTTTTATCAATTTTTAGGACTCGTAAAGGTTATACGAAAAAGGAACCCCATGGAGTTCCCTTTAAGCTCTTTTCAGACTCTCTAAACATGAAAAGATTGTCGAACAATCTTGTTCTTTTCATGCTCATTAAAGTATTTGAATAAAATGTCTGGTGAGTGGTAGTTTATCTCTTTTTTAGTCTTGTCAGACTAATTTACGAAGAAACACATTTTGGAGTTTTCTTTAAGTATTTTTCAAACTCTCTAAATATGAAAAACCACTAAGTTTACTTTCTTTGGACTCGTAAAACAAACATTGAAAGGCCCATATGGGACCAAACCACTCCTTCCTAGGGTTCGTTAAATATACTCCGAAGGACTCATCCGAAGGACTCATCCGAAGGATGAGCTTACAATTGAAGCATATGTTATCCTCCTCAAGCTTGTGTAAAAATAAAGAGTTTCTCGCCAAAAATGGTGGAGGGGGAATTGGGAAATAAATGTATATAAACCTATATTCTATGGAAGAGTCACTTTTGAACATGACACCCTTTCACTCACTTTGTGTCTAGGTTGGAAAACCTACTTGTCTCCTAATCATACTCCTTTATAAGATTACAAATTGGTCTATGATCCCTATTGCTGAGTCAATGTTTCCAAGACAGTTGTCGTGTCGTCAATATGTTCAAAGAGAAGTTCAACCTGAAAATCCTTCTATTGCGTCGGCCATTTCCGTAATTCTTAAGCCTTCTATTGCGTTGGCCCTCCATGAGTCAGTCTTGAATCATTTGTTACTCTAATCTACTTCAAATCTTGTTACCCATTTCATGTCATTGATGGGGGATACATTAAGTCCCTCTTTTGAAAAGTCTTTTCCTGTTGACTTCAACTCATTATCCAGGAATTAGACTTATAAACTTATTGGTACCTTGTAACTTGCATGCCTCAATGGCAGGTTTCCTCGATTTCGATAATGGGTTTTCATTATTGACCCTTGATTAGAAGATTTTGTCGAGTGTTCGACTTCAACTCACAAATTCACACCCGTTGGATTGTACTAGTGTACCTTGGGAGTCATTGCCATTAATGGTTATTTTCCTCACACTTGTTAATGGTATACACTAATGGTTGGTAATCAAGTGGTTTCTACCATGTTCAACTTTAGCACATGCATTTGCATGGTCAAATTCATACAATAGAGCGGTGGAGATGAAGACCTTGGATCTTTTCTGACAGATTCAGGCTACGTTGGAGTATATTCATATTTTAATGTTGCATAGATCCACTGTGTATGTCGCATGGATATGTTCAAATTTTAGTCTTTAACACATAGATCCACAATGTATTTTTGGTGGCTATGTTCATATTTGAGTCATAATCGCATGGATCCACAATGTATGTTTGGTGGCCATGACATGTATTACTTGACATGGATCTTTGCATGTTGGAATTTATTCTTTGAGTCATTTGTATTATGAGTATGGGAATGCCTACCTCAGTGATGATATATTATTGTACTGTATTTCCTTGTTTGTTGGTATGTTTTCGACCGACATGTTCCTTGTTCCCTACACACACTGGACAAAGTATTTCAGCTATCACTATGTTCTAACTTCATACTTTGGGGGGCTCTCTTTTACACATTATTTTCATCACCCCTATGACCTTTAATGATTTAAACCTATCCTTTGTCTTTAGAAGGATCAATGTCTTGCATTCCTGAGCAAAGAATGAAGATGAACTTTTCCTGAGAAATGAAGTTATCTTTTCCTTTGTAAAACCCTCATAAAGTGGGAATGTCACACCTTTCTCAGTGTTAAGGGTGCGATGATCTAGGATCGTCCCAAGTTGCACCACAGTATCCTACGATGATGTCGCAATTTTCTTAGTTTTAAGGGTGCGACAATTTTCCATACGTAGGAAAAAGAGGAATTTCTCGAAAGTTCTAGAAGAGAATCTTTGAGGGTGAGGTGGCCTCCGATCGGTTTGGATCTGAGTCACATCCTTGATATTATGGGATCATCCTAACCTCCTCACCCTATCATTTTCATATTATAAAAGGAGAGGAATTCTCATTGGAAAAGTTAGCTTGATTGGGTTTTGGAATTAGCTTGGAGCTTGATGAGTTTTGATAGACTTCTGATTTATGTTGTCAAGTTAGATTGTTAGTACTTCAAACTTAAAGTATCAGAATCTTTGGAACAGAAGTGTGTGGGAAGTAAGGAACTGTTGGAAGGGACCTTACAACATTAAGGCATCTGGTTGTATTCTCCTTTTCATATTTCTAATACAGTAATATATTTCTTTCCCATAAAATTGATCTTATTTTATTGTATGACTTCTTGATCACATACATAGGTTTTGTTGAGTATACGTTGTTTCTTTCACTTCGTTGGATTGTATCTTTTTACAAGTTCAACATCCCATAAGACTTAGAATGGAGTGAGGATGACACTAGCAAGGACAAACGACATTTAAAAGGTATGTCATTTATCTCTTGTTAGTTAGTATGCTTGATAATTGAAACTTAGAGAAAGTTTTATATTTTGTCTTGTTTTGTTCTACTTTCATGGTGAAACTAGGGAGATCTATTTGTGTCCACACTTACCGATTAGTCTGATAATAAGGGTTTGGCTCAATAATGATAGATTAAGTTTATCTTGGTTCTATGATAAACCTGGGTTCAATGGGAGCTTTGCAATGGTGATTCATGTGTTGAAAGATAATGGCAAGCAGTTCTAGAATCGATATTGAGAAGTTCAATGGTAAAAAATTTGATCTCTGGAATCTCAATATGGAGGACCTTTTTGTAGACAGAGAACAATGGATTGTTATGGATCTTGGTACACGACCTACTATTAAAAAAACAAATATTACATAAACTATTGGTACACAAACTACTAGTACTCAATCTACTGGTATGTCAAAATAAGATTGGGAGAAACTAGATAGAAGAGAAAGGAGTATGATTTGAATCTACCTGGTTGACTCATTGTTATTGAATGTGTCAGGAGAATTTGCAGCCAATGAACTATGGGAAAAGTTGGGGAATTTGTATAAGTTAAAGTCATTGGTAAACAAGTTGTTTCTTCAAAAGAGGTTGTATCATCTTAGGATGGAAGATGGATATTCTATGAAAGAGCATCTAAATGCCTTCAATACTCTGGTAAGTCAACCTAGATCTATTAATATTACGCTTGCATAAGAAGATAAGTGTATTACTTTGTTATGTTCTTTTCCAGACTCCTGGGATAATATGGTTGTATCAATTGGTAGTACCACTCAATATTCATTGAAGTATGAGGATGTATTTTAATATTACGCTTGCATAAGAAGATAAGTGTATTACTTTGTTATGTTCTTTTCCAGACTCCTGGGATAATATGGTTGTATCAATTGGTAGTACCACTCAATATTCATTGAAGTAAGAGGATGTACTTTCATCCTTGTTATTAGAAGAGACGAGGTGGAAAAACATGGATATTCATAGCACAAATTCCTTATTTGTAAGAGGTCGTCCCAAAGATAGAGATACAAATAAGTCTTCGAGGGGGAGATCTAAATCTAAAGGTAGGTCTAAATCCCCAGGAATATCTTTGAGGAAATGTTGGAAATTTGGTAAAGCTTGACATTATAAGAAATATTGCAGGTCTAAGAAAGTTGATAAAGCAAATGGATATGATGATGCATCTTCCATATAGGCAAAAAACTCCACAAAATAAGGAGGTGATGTTTACCTGACATATCCAAGTACACATGAAAATCATGATGTATGGTTGGTTGAATCAGGTGCATAATTTCATATGACTCCTCATAGGGAGTGGTTTAGTGAATATGAAAAATATGATGGTGGTGATGTCTTCCTAGGAGATGATTAGAAATTCAACATCATAGGACGTGTAAGGGTTAAGTTGTTGTTGAAATATGGAAGGATTAGAAATATTCCTAGAGTTATACACATTCCAGATCTATCTAGGAGCCTAATATTTGTAAGTAAGTTGGATGATGCATGTGTGGATACTTTATTGGGAAAGGGAACTTGAAATATGGTACGAGGAGCAATGGTGTTGATGAGGGGAGTTCGTTGTGGAACTCTATACAAGTTATTGGGAAGAACTTATATTGATGGGTGTAACAGTTTTATTTTCTCTGAGCATAGAAATAAATAATATATGATCCATATTGGCTCTGGAAAGAAGACCATGTTGTGGCATCAAATATTGGGAAATATTAGAGAAAAGGGCCTTTAAACACTACACAGTGAAGGTATGTCTATCTGCACCCAGGATTTGATTTCTGTGAACATTTCATATATGGTAAACATAATCGAGTAAGATTCACATCTGGTGCTACAAGAGCAAAGGGGATCTTAGAGTTGATACACAGTGATGTGTTCGGACCTGTGCTTGTTCCATCAATAGGTAAATATGTGTATTAAGTTTCATTCATAGATGATTTATCAAGGAACACATGGATTTATTTTCTTAGGAAGAAATATGAGGCATTTGATAAATTTAAATAGTTTAAGGCTCTGGGAGAAAATCATCTAGAGAAGAAAATAAAGGTGTCGAGGAAAAATAATGGTGGAGAATTCTATGGAAATTAATTTGAAGAGTTCTATAGGAAGTGTGATATAAAAAGACAAAAGAATACTCCATAAACACTTCAACAAAATGGAGTTGCATAAAGGATGAATATGATGTTGATGGAAAAATCAAGGAGCATGCTAAGTGGTGTCGGGTTAGGACATGAATTCTGGGAAGAGGAAGTGGCGACTGCATGTTACTTGATAAATAGATCACCCTTATCAATGTTGGTGGGAAAAAATCCTCACGAGGTATGGACTGGTAAGAAACCCTCTCTTGGTTAAGGTGCTTATGTACATGTTCCAAAGGAAAATAGGAGTAAGATGGACAATAAAGATGAAAAGTGTATCTTTATTGGTTATAAAGATGGTATGAAAGGTTATAAGCTTTGGAACCCATAAACTAAGAATATTGTTTATAGTTGTGCTGTTGTTTTTAGAGAGGTTAAAGATGTTCCCAAACATAAAATTCTACCAATGAAAGAACCTGATAAAATAGAGTTTGAGTTGGATGGTGCAAAATCTGAATCAACGAAAGAAGATGAATTAGAAGAAGAAGAACCTCATAATCCAATATTGAGGAGATCAACGAGAGAAATAAGGCAACCATAAAGGTATAGTGCACTTGATTTTCGTGTTAATTTTACTTTATCTATTATTGATGATGATCCCAAAATTGTCAGGGAAGAAATGAATTCAGAGGATAGTAAACTCTGGAAGAAGGCCATGGTTGAAGAAATAAAATGCCTTGTTTAAGAATGATGCATGGTATCCATTTGAGGTTTCAACTAGAAGAAAGGCCATTGGCAACAAATGGGTGTTTAAGTAAAAGTTGAATGCAGAAGGAAAAGTGGAGAATCACAAAAATCAGTTAGTAGCAAAGGTTATTCCTAGGTAAAGGTAATTAACTTTGGTGAAATTTTTTCTCATGTTTCCAAGTTAAATTCTATTACATTTATTTTATCTGTTGTTGTTTCTTTTGACTTTGAAGTAGAATAGATGGATGTAGAGACAACATTCCTACATGGGGATCTGGAAAAACAAATCTACATGAAGCATCCAGAAGGATTTGCAGTGAAAGGAAAGAAAGAGTTGGTCTGTAAGATAAAGAAGTCACTATATGGTCTGAAGCAATCACCTAGGATGTGGTCCCAAAAGTTTGACACATACATAATTGGACTGGGATTTGTGAGAAGTAGGGTTGATCACTGTTTATATTCCAAACAGGTTGGTAATCACTTCATTTATGTAGTGTTGAATGTCAATGACTTGTTGTTGGTAGGAAATAACAAGGATGTTATCAAGGAGGTGAAATCGCAACTATCCTCCAAATTTGACATGAAAGATATCGATGTTGCTAGCTTCATTATGGAAATGGAGATTAAAAGATATCGTGTAAACAAAAAACTCTAGTTGAATCAGAGAAAATATGTTGAGACTATATTACATAAGTTTAATACGCAGGAAGGTAAATCGTTCAAGGTTCAGATTCCTGTAGGTGTAAAGTTAACTATAGATCAGTGTCTCGAGACACAGGGAGAGGAAGAGGACATGTACCGTGTTCCATATGCTAGTGTAGTTAGCAGTTTGATTTATGCAATGGTATGTACTAGACTGTACATTTCACATGTAGTGGTAGTTTTGAGTAGGTATATGTCAAAATGAGGGAAGGAGCATTGGACAACAATAAAATGGTTTTCAAGTATTTGTGTGGCACTTCTAGTTATGGATTTTTATACCAAGGAAGAATAGCATTGGAAATTATGTTTGACATACATGGGTATGTTGACATAGATTGGGTTGGAGATATGGATCACAAAATATCTACAAGTGGGTATGTGTTTAACCTATTTGGAGGATCAATCAGTTGGATGAGCGAAATATAGGATATAGTGGCACTCTAAACTACATAAGATGAATACATGGAATTCACTCATGCAAGTGATGAAGTAGTATGGTTACATATATTGTGTTCATGTATTGGGTTGGTACAACAAGATGGTTATATTGTGATAGTCTGAGTGAAATCTTCCTAGAAAAGAACCCAACTTATCATTCAAATACAAAATATATTGATGTGTCAGGAAATGCAGGACACTTCCACACTAATCCTAGCAAAGGAGAATAACAATTTAATCAAGAAAGAAAATGACATAAGAAATCACACAATACATTGATATTTTACCCTAGAAACCCTTAATCGAGAAAACCAACATTCCTTTGAGCATTCTTCTCTCTTGTTTTCTTATTTATTTAGAATAAAAGGTTACATGTCTAACCTTGGTCCACACCTATGACACAATCAACATCATATCCTCTTGCATATGAAAGAACAACCTTATAGCCAATTCGGCTTACATATGCATGACCAACAACCTACACTTACACATGCATTAACCTGTAAAAGTGAATTCTATGATCACCTTACAAAAACAACCTTTATGGAATTGCAACATGCCTATTTATAGGATTTACAATAGAAAAAACTCTAAAGATTGGAGCCCAAAATGATTACAGATCCATGCATATCATTGCCTAGAAATCTTGCAAATCCTGAGATTTTGTTACAGTCGATCCCAAGTCGGGTTTACCAATTGACTATCAGTCAGCCTCCATTCAGACTCTAGTCGATCATCTCATGCCCACACTTTGACCTCTTGTCGGTTGACTTGTTGTTGATATCTTTGAATTCAACTTTACCCAACTGACTTCCTTGACCTTCGACTTGTTGTCAATATACCTCGACTTCGTCCGTGAGTCGATTCACCTTGTCTAGACTTTCACTGCAAAGAATATAACAACCCAACATTCTCCCACTTGTTGTCTTCTTTGTTGAAACAAGAGATTCCTGAACTTTCCCTCACAGACCTAGGGAAACAATGCCCATTTCCTTTCTACACCAAGAGAACTTCATAAAACTCATAGACTTGGTCAATGAGTCTGCTATTTTTTCTAATGTGTCTACTTTCTCCAATAGCACCTTGGTAGTTTCCACCATATATCTTACGAAATGGTATTGTACATCAATGTGATTAGTCTTTGAATGATAAGAAGGGTTCTTTGCCAGAAATATTGCGCTTTGACTGTCACAACTTACCTTCATATCTTTTTTCCCAAGCCCAATTCCTAAACACAACCTTTGAATCCATATTGCTTCTTTGCTTCCATGAGTGGTCACCATGTATTAAGATTATGTTGTCAACAAGGCTACGACCACCTGTCGCTTACTCATCCATCTTATTTCTCCACTGAACATCTTGAAGATATATCTGTTGGTCAACCTTCATCGATTCAGATCTCTAGCTCAATCGACATCGAAAAATCCATATACATCTAATTTACCACTACCACCTTCAATTTTTCCTTGGTAGAATATAACATAGTCCTTTGTTCCACACAAATACTTGAATACTCTCTTGACAGTTATCCAATGATCCTTTCTAGGTGTCGACATGTACCTTCTCAACACTCCCATTGCATGGGCAATGTCTGGTTTAGTGCATACCATCACATACATCAGACTAGCAACCACACTTGTATAGGGAACACATGCCATGCCCTCTAGCTCTTCCTATGTCTTTGGAAACTGTTCAATAGTAAGCCTTGCTCCCACTGGAATTGGAACCTTCACTGGTTTGCAATCCTGCATGTTGAATCGTTTTAGAATTGTTTCAATATACTTCATCTGATTCAACCAGAGCTTTCTAGTGACTCGATCTCTCTTAATCTCAATTCCCAGAATGAAGTTATTTGCACCAAGATCCTTCATGTTGAAATTGGAGGATAATTGCTTCTTCACCTCCTTTACTGCATCCATGTTGTTTCCAATCAATGACATGTCATCGACATACAAAGCTAAATATATGAAACACCCACCTTCTTCCTTGGAATATATGCAGTGATCAACTTTTCTTCTCACAAATCCCAAACTAAGGATGGAAGTATCAAACTTCTGGTACCACATTCTTGGTGATTGCTTTAGACCATAAAGGTATTTTTTGAGTTTTCACACCAAATCTTGCTTTCCCTTTAGGCTGTTTCAAGTAGATTTCTTCTTCCAGGTCCCCATGTAGGAATGTTTTCTTCACATCCATTTGTTCTATCTCCAGATATAATGTTGCAACCAAAGACATTAGTACTCTAATATAAGTTAGTTTTGCAACACGGGAAAAAATATCACTGAAGTTGACTCCCTCGACTTGGGAATACCCTTTCGCTACCATTCGATATTTGAACTTCTAATCTTGTCCCTCAACATTTATATTCTTCTTGAACAACCACTTTCTATCAACATGTTTCCTTCCACTAGGTAACTTGACTAAATCCCATGTCTCATTCTTGTACAAGGATTCCATCTCTTCGACCATGGCGTCCTTCCAGATTTCACCCTATGTCGAGTCGATTGCCTCACCAAATGACTTGGGCTCATCATCAATGGAATTTAACATGAATGCGAAACGAAATTCGCGTGGACTATACCTTTTAACTAGTTTATTTACTCTTTCTAATCTCCTTAACACTGGATTCAGTCGCTCCACCTCTTCCTCAAATTCAATTAACTCACCCGAATCATCTTCTTTGTTCCTCAGTTCAAACCACATTGTATAAAGATTATTCTCGATCTAACCAACTTCCTCAGGCTCGGATTTACCTTTGACTTCTCTAAATACCACATCTCGACTGTACATTGTTCTCCTTGATGTAATGTCCCTGAGCTTATATCCTTTCATCCCTTCTTTGTATCCAATGAAAATACATTTGACCACCTTCTTGTCCAGCTTGCTCCTTTTCTCCTTGGGAATATGCACAAATGCATCATAACCAAACACTTTGAGATGTGCCACCAAATGCTTCTTACCCGATCATACCTCATTTGGAGTCATGTCAAATAGCACTGACGAAGGATACATATTCACTAGATATCTTTCAGTATCGACTGCCTCCGCCCAAAATTCTTGTGCGAGCCCAACACCACTGAGCATGCTCCTTTCCTTATCCATCAACGTTATGTTCATTCACTCGGAAAATCCATTTTGTTGTGGGGTATATAGTGTGATATTTTTTCATGTTATGCCACACTTCTTATAGAACTAATCAAATCTCTTTCCACATAATTCATCACCATTTCCAGTCCCCAGTACTTTAATCCTTTTCTCTGTCTAGTTTTCCACAAGAGCTTTAAACTCCTTAAATCTCTCGAAAACCTATGATTTCTTCCTCAAGAAATATATCCATTTCTTCCTAGAAAAATAATCTATGAAGGAGACATAATATATGGATCCACCAAGTGAAGGAACTGTAGCCGGGCCAAACACATCACTATGCACCAGTTCTAGAATCCCATTTTCCCTCGTTGCTCTAGATGGGAACCTTACTCGACTTTCTTTCCCATATATGCAATGTTCACAAAAGTTGAATTCTAACCCACATTCAGGAAAACATTCGACCATACCTTTTCTTTGCATAGATCGAAGTCCTTTTTCTCCAATGTGTCCCATCCTCTCATGCCATAACCTAGTCGGGTCGAGTTCAACATGTCTTGTCAAGTTGGTTTGAACCGACTTGGCTCAAGTCAAGTCGAGTTATGTCGACATAGAGTCAATTCAAGCCACAGTCGAGTTGATTTCAAGAGAAACGATGTTATTACATCCAGTTGAGTTGACATTCCCTAACAAATTTTACATGGTACCAATCCGAACTCTTTTAATTAAGACCATAACACCTCTGACTATCTTACATGAATCCTTCTGAAATAGAGTATGAACATCTACATCACTCATCTTGTTGGCGGATATTTGGTTTCTTTCCAAACCCAGAATGTTTAGTACACCTGGAAGCATTCTTTTCCTCCCATCCTATAGTTTCAGTCATACTATTCCCTGTTCGATAATTATGGTTGTCGATTTGTCCCCCAAGAACACATCACCCCCATCATATTGTTCATATTCATAGAAGCATTGTTTATGTGGTGTCATATGATAGGATTCTCCTGATTCGATCAACCAAACATCTTGATCTGACTATGTACTGGTCAACACCAGGTACACATCACCTCCCTTCTATGAGGTCATCTTTCTCTTAGTTGACTACTTCTCATCAGATCCAACACTGAATTCTATTTCCTTCGACTTATAGTCCTTTTTATAATTCCCAAATTTACCACATTTCCAACATCTTCACTTCGACTGAATTGGGTATTTAGATCTACCCTTTGACTTGAAATTTCTACCAGAGAATCTTCCTTTATCTCTGTCTACCAGTCGACCTCACACTACCAGAGCATCTTTGGCCGATCCTTCCATGTTCTTTCTTCTCATTTCTTTCGATGACAGAAAAGCAACCACAACCTATAGAACTAGTGTGGTTGTATTACTCCCAATATCCACGACTAAGCTATACCAGGAGTATGGAAAATAACATAATAGGATGATACATTTCTCCTCATCAGTGATCTTTATATCCACAGACGATAATTGGATTAACAAAGTGTTAAATACATTTAAATTCTCAATCACTGAACTGTCATCACTCATCCTTAGAAGATACAGTGTCTTTATGAGAAACAACTTATTTACCAAATATTTCAACTGGTATAAGCTTCCCAACTTGTCCCACAATTTCTTGGTTGAATCTTCACCCGAGACATTCAACATCACTGAATCTAAAAGACAAAGTCATATCGTCCTTCTTTCTTTTCTTTAGAGTTTCTCCCATTCTTCCTTTGACATGCCTGTCGGCTGGTTACCTAGATAGACCATTGTCCATTGTTCTCGATACACAAGAATATCTTCCATTTTAAGCTTCCAAAGAATTATACCATTTTAAGAATATATTTCTATCTCTATTTTGGAATGACTCTCCATTCTTTATTGTGATATTTAAAACAATTTATGACTTACGACTCTTACTATACCTAGGGTTTAGTTATCAGATTCAAGATTTACAGATCAAGATATGATATACTCGCCAAATCATTATACCACTCTGATAACTCACTTTTCAGGGTAGACCTAAGCTATGATACCACATTTTAGGAAATGTAGGACACTTCCACATGAATCCCAGCAGAGGAGAAGAAGAATTTAATCAAGAAAGAAAATGACACAAGCAATCACACAATACACTGATATTTTACTCTGGAAACCATTAACCTAGAAAACCAACATTCCTTTGAGTGTTCTGCTCTCTTGTTGTCTTATTCATTTAGAATAAAAGGTTACATGTCTGACCTTGGTCCACACCTAAGACATAATCGACATCATACCCTCTTGCATAGGAAAGAACAACCTTGTAGCCAATTCGATTTACATATGCATGACCAACAACTTACACTTACACATGCATTAACCTACAAAAGTGCATTCTATGATCACCTTACAACAACATCCTTTACGGCCTTACACCACGCCTCTTTATAGGATTTACAATAGTAAAAACCTAAATATTATCACCCAAAATGGCCTCCAAGACATGATTTAAGCATGTGCCATACCAAGACATGAACCTTAACCATATGCAACCATGTACCAAAAGGGCCTCCAAGACATGATTTAAGCATCTGCTATACCATCCAATATACAAGTCTAAAACTAACACATAAAAGACATACCTTTAATCATAAAGAAGACCTAAAGCATATAATATCAAACCAAAAAACAAACCTGGTACATATCATCTTCAACAAACAAAAGATAACATCTTCTTCAAGATCTTTTCACAGATCCGCGACTTGTACACTATCAACCCACGGATGTTTGAGCCTTTCTCCACTATGATTAGTGGATGTCCATTCCTTTCTCCACTACAACACACATATAATCTCAGAAAGATAGTTTGCATGTTTTTCCCATATAATTTCATTGGGGACAACTCATCACTTGTAAAATACCAACATGCAACTGCAAAAAAACACAGTGAGAATCAATCTTGTTTTACACAAAATAGATACTGTATGTGTTTTGGTACAAAATAAATCTATTTTGGTACAATATGAAATTTATTGTAGCCAATTTGGAAAGGAAGTCTCTCAATTGAGAGAACCATGGTGAACATCAAGAGAGGACTGAGATTAAACTGAACTACATAATCGATGACTAGTCAACTAGATATAAGTGATAAACAATACTCAAATATTGGTTCCAAGGTTGTTAATATGTTTCCTGAGTAGATGAGAGTTCTACCCATCAAATTGTTTCCATGTAAGTTTAAGAATAGTAACTTGGGGAGAACACATATTAGTTCTGAAGGAATGTTTCCTATGAGATTTTTACCACCCATAGACAAGATGTGTAAACTAGAGCTCAAGAAGAATCACTAGGAAGGGGGGAAATGATGTTTAGGTTTTGTTATTTCATGTTGGTATCCACCGGTTTATGCTTTACTCTTTTTTTTGTGTCATCCTAGAAATGTCATAACTTATTTCGAAATTGGTTATAATAATTTTTTTTTTCTTGAATGTTTGAATATATGATTTTACCAAGACAATTCTCTAGTGACAGGCTTTGGATAGTACCATATTCCAACACTTTTGCTTGTTTGCAATGTTAAAATTTGAGCACAAGAAATATGAGACAAGAATTGGCGGAAAAGGCCTTAAGCCATTCCGAGTCACATTGTATTGATTTGATGATATGAATTTATAGTACATAGATTGACCAAATCTAGATCTAGATCTCATTGACAACTCATCAATGGATCAGGACAACACCTCATGAATAAATAAGGTTTACAACTCATATGAATGTTCTCTCAGACTTTGTGATTATATAGGGACTAACAGTCTAACATTCCCCCCCTCAATCACAAGTCTGAATAATTGTACCCGTAAGGAAACAATAATTGGTATCATCTTCAATCTGAAACTATTGAACTAAGATTCCATGAAGATATGCTTGAAAAACTGCCAATATTTGAATAGTTTACTTAGAAGTGAACGAATACCATGTATGAACATTCTCATTCTTTCGATTGTTTGATTTTATTTGAGGAGATAAGTTGCTATGATGGAATTCTCAAATGTCAATTGATAGGAATTTGAATCTTGAACCTTGACTATCATTATTGATGTCTGATATTCCACCCTGTCAGGTGCAAGGTGAGAATTTTTTTGAAGTTGATTGAGAGGATCCAAGCTTGAGCTTTGGATTCTTTATGTTCTTCAATAATTCATGGTCGAATGGATCTAATCTTAAGCTTTGGATTCTTCATGTGGTGTTTTTTTATGATCACTAACCAATTTGATTTGACCAATGCAGTGGTTTCAGATTACCACTAACCATTTTCACTGATATTTGAACAATGTGGTGGTTTTGGATTACCACTAACCATCTTCACTCCCCCCATGAATATGTTGGAGAGTATTTTTTTCATTAATGTGCTCCCACTCTTGAAGGTGTTTGAGAGTTTCATTTTTATTCCATTTGTGTACAACTCAAAGTGGGCATGTGGAAAGAGCCACATGTTATCTCATCACGTGAGGGCCATACTTGAAAGCTACGCCATAAGGGGACCACTTTGGACTTTGGACCATGTTTAGTTCATCAATATACTGCCCCCCTAAAGGTGTTGGAGAGTATATTATTATCAATGTGATCCCCCCCTTGAGGTGTGGAGAGTACCATGTTTGATTTATGTTTTAACTTCAGAGAACATATAAAATTGGATCTAGATCATCATCAAAATCATATGGAATAGTTGTTTGAAAGATTTTTACTGTTGTCATT
>SNQJ01S0191941.1:3620-17925 GCA_010110895.2 Picea sitchensis
TAGTCCCTAAGTTGCTAAGTTAATTTTAAGTTAAGGGTTCTAGGAGTTAGTTTTAATTTATTACAGGCCAAAGGGGAAAACTAGCCTATAATGATCAAGCAGCAATGCAGAAGTGCAAGTCTAATCTATATGACAGTCAGTCCCTTTCCCTAAAGTCAGCTAGGACTAGTGCCTACTGTTGGGCAAATGGGGTCGATTAGGTTTGAGGGTGGTTTATTGAAAAGGTTTTACAAGTAAAGCTAACTAAACTACCCCAAACCACGCAGCTACTATCAGTTACAAAGAATGTCTAAGTGTTACAGAGTTTACAAGTTTTACAGATCAAATACAGAAATGCAGAAACTAGATACAAAATATACAGTTCATATACAAAGATACACCAATATAAACAGATGTACAGAATATAAACAATTCACATATATGAGCCAAGCATGCCCCAAGTGGCACTTACTCCACTTGGATTGCCTTCACTGGCAACCAACCACAACAGCACTCAAGGATCAAAATCAGTATTGCCTCCCCAAGTGGGATACTCAATACTTACTTTATCCACACCACAAAGATAAGCAAATAATCAGATATTCAACACTTAAACCAATTGCTCATGAAAATAGAAGGAAGATGAAACATGTAGCTGCAGTGAATAGATAAAACAATTAGATAATCCACAAGTGTGTTTGCCTATGCATACATCTAATTCCCCCCAAACATCACATGTGATCTATGCAACTAAGTGTTCTTTGTTAAAAATTTTAGTTTCCCACCCCCTAGTCTAGATGTGTGTCTCAAACCTCAGATTCCACCAAATAACTGCCCGATGCTCAAGATACTGGGGCTACGAGTCCCCAGCCTAGCTTCCAAGGTCAGCCCGTCGCCACTGCAAGTAAGAAGTAGTCCAGTCACGGGATCTCCCCAACGAAATCACGGGACGGTCCCCCGCCACTTCCGCCTGGACTGTCCTTCAAACCCGTTTTAGATTGTGGAAAGAGATGATCGGGACCCCTAAAATGTTGCTAAAGGTTATTAGGACCCGCGGGTGGGTCTTTAAGTGTGTTGGGTTGATTTTTAACAAGTTTTAGATGTTCAAATTTTATCTTTTTTAACGAAGGCCGAGAGCGTATATGTGTGTAAGATCGCTGCTTGCAGAATGTAATCAAATCACCATTATCATAGCATTAAGTAAAGAAATGAAATCACCAGATTATACCAACATCAACATGTAATGATATAGCATAAAGATAACACCATGTTTAAACCATTTAGAACATCACCATATGAAAGGAACCTTGAAAGATGTTCAACCATATAACCATGAACCATAGACCATGTAATGATGCTAGCAATTTAAAAGAAAATAAAGCTTAAACACTTAGGAGTTTTAGACCATCAAGATAAACATCACATGAAATGACTTGCAAGATATTGGAACATAAAACCATAAACCATCACATGTAATGTTGCTAGCAATTAAATATGAGAGATTAAGATTTTAAGCACATAAATGATTTAAACCATAAACATGTAAGGGGTGATGTGAGAGATGCTTGTAATGTGTTAAAGTTGTAAAAGCTTAAAGAGACAAATTAGACCGTGAGCATGTGTTTAAGCCATCAAACATTAATCCATAACATCATATCATATGTATGCGCCAAATGTGTGTGTAAAAGAGACTAGGCCGTGGGCAAAAAGGTGAACAGGGCCGTGAGCTAAATAGTGCAAAACATGTGCAAGGCCGTGAGGTTTAAGTGTGCAGGGCCGTGAGGTCAAAAGATGTTAAACCATAAATGCTTAAACCATAAACATTAAGTTATGTGTGTGTGAGATATATATCATAAATCCAAAGCAAGGCCGTGAGCAATTGAGCTAAGAAAATGACAAGACTTGAACTAGGTCGTGAGTGAAAGAGCTAAACCATAAGCATGAGATCCCAAGTGTGATACGTGCTCAAAAGTGCTTGAAATGGTGCTAAGCCGTAAGCTATTACAAGATATGAATGTTTAAAAAAAAACGAACTAAGACGTGGCTTTAAAATGTGAATGCTAAACCATGAGCATTAAACCATAACACACTTATCTAGAAGCTTAGTGTGAACCATGCAATACGTGAGTGCTTAAGGTGCTATAACCACAAACAAAAAGTGATCTCTAAAATACTAAAATGTGCAATACTTAACCACAAGGTGAGAGATCATCTCATGTTCAAGCATCAACAAGATAAGTATCAAGATCTAAACTAGGCCGTGAGCTATTTCAGGATGCTAAACCATGAAAGTTAGGCCGTGAGCATAAATACACTTAACACATGCAATACTTAACTAAAATCGAAAAAGATGTGTGCAAGTCGTGAGCATTAAGCAATTTTAACGTGTGCAAGTGAACTGGAAATTTGAAGTGCTTAAATCACCAAGAGGGCCGTGAGCTTAGGCTAGATACATCAACCTATTTATCATCAAAATCAAACAACTGCTTGCAAAAAGGAACTAGGCCGTGAGCTAGAGGGAGAATAAGAAAACTCAAAACGAAATGAAATTAACCAATGACGAAAACTAAAGATAAATCCAACAGCTAAGCACATAAATCATCAAGGTTAATTCTCCCTTAGAGCCAAGGCGATATTGGGGATTACTCCCCCAAGGTGCCGGCAAAACAATAACAGAAAACAAGTAATGATTTATTTTCCTTAAGCCCAGGGCGATATTGGGGATGACTCCCCCAAGGTGCCGGCAAAAATAAAAGAGAAAAATGAATCTACAGTTAATTTCCTTTAGGCCGAAGTGATTTTGGGGATGACTCCCCCAAGGTGCCGGCAAGTTGGGATTTATATCCTTAAGATATAACTGCACAGGAAAGCGGGGCATTCAAGCTTCGTCCTCTAGGTCCGGAGAGCCGGACGAAGAGAAGGTCAGCTAGGCTCCTGGCCGACCGCTCAGGCAGAAACTATCTTAACAATATAAATCGAAAGAGTAAAAATTTTATTGATCAACTTAGAAATGAATGAATAAAGCAATGAAATATACAAAAATATACAGAAATGTACTAGGAGAACGTTAGAAATTCAATACCCAAGTGAGATATGAGTTGGCTGAAGCTTATGGATGAATTTGGGCAGCGTCTCCCCTTGTTCCTGGTAAGTTTCTGTAGAAACCAACAAGCTAAAGCTTGCTGGAAATGCTGAAAAACACCACAAAAGTTAAAGGAAATTTTCTGCCTTACCACAGAAAATTTCCACACAAAAATCTGATATAAAAGTGATGAAATATTGACCTATCTAAGAGATGTAAAGTGCTGAAATCAAGCTGAAACGTATGCAGAAGCAAAATGGATAATATGAAAGCTAGAAGTGTAAGAGAGGGGCAAGGGAAGACTCCTCTTCGAATACTTTCCCAATGATCCTCTTGGGGCGACCTACAAAACTTAGGAGATGATGTGAGTCATGCAATAAACAGTGATATTGAGACTAACTTAGAGCGAAATAATTGCAAACCCTAAGCTGCCTAACATACACATAGAATAACCAGAATAATCAAAGTTATTCTACCCAAGAAGAATAATCAAACTCAAGATCTACTACCAATGATCACATCAACAAACTAAGATACAATATCACCTCAAATGTAGAAAAAATCCAGAATAATCCAAGATCTTCTCATAGTCCTCCAAAGCTTTTCTTCTATTAATCAAAAACAAGAGAATAGTGAGTGGGTGGCTTGATGGCTAGAGCAAGAAAGGTGGAGTGAAATTTCAGCAGCATAACAGTAGCTCAAAGAATGGTGAAGAAATGAGAAGGGTAGGGGTCTCTTTTATGCCCAAAGAGGCTAAGTGAAGGGCCTTTGATGAAGGCCAAGTGTTAGTGAGAGAGAGAGGAGCACCAATCTCAAGGAGAGGGCGCCCTAGTTAGGTTTAGGGTTTTGGATTAGTTGGAAAGAAGGCTAGGGGGGGTGCACCTTCTAGAAGAGGGGCGCCACATGGAGGAGAGAAAAGGGACGTGGGGTCACGAGAGCGAGTTGTCACCACAAGGGGGGCGCACTAGGGGCTTAGGGAGGGCCCACTTTAATGTTTTAGTGAGTTTCTAAGGTTTAGAGAGGTAGGAGGGCGTGAGTTCTAGAAGGGGGGCGCAAGCCACATGTGAGGGGCGCCACATAGGTTAGGGAAATGGAGCGTGGGGCCTAGGAATGATGAAGTGGCAGCTTAGGAAGGGCGCACCTCATGTATGAGGGGCCCACACAAGACTTAAGTGAAAGTTATTAAGGTTTGAGTGGGTTTTAACTAAGTTTGGATTAGTGAGGGTTGTTTTTCCCCTTAGGGCAAGGGAAAAAAGGGTGAAAAAATGAATTAAATGGGTAGATTAAGGTTAGAAAGGGTTAGGAAGTGGTTAGGAAGTGGTTAGGATGGGTTTGGGTAGGTTAGGGGGGTCTAACTTGCTCATTGCCACCTTACCACTAACTCACTAACTCCAAATTACAATAATTTTTGACATTTGACCTTAGCAATTAAAATTGCTGTTTTTGACTGACTGTGACTCTGAGTGGACTTAGACACACCAAAACTCGTCCAACTGAGATGAAACTTGGCCTAAGGGTGTAGGGGGTGCCGTTCCATTTCTTTTGAGCACAAATACCCCTATCAAAATCCCAAAGGCTAAGTTTTTACAATGTTTTAGCTCAAAAAATAATTAATTAATTAAATCATTAAAGACTTAATTAATTAAAAAAAACCTATCTAGACTCGACGAAATTCCGCGAAACTTTGGACACTGTCTGGCATGGTCATTTACATCATTCCTAAACATAGGTTACCTAAAAAAACGAAACCATTAAAGCGCCTTTCACCACTTTGGAGGAAATTATTGCATGTGCGGAGGGAAAAACTCAAGGGAAGTCGGCCAGGAGCTTGTCTGGTCGACAACCTGAGGATAAAAAACCCTCGGTGAAAGGAACTCCCTTAATGGAAACATCCCAAGGCACCTGACCTAACTATGATCCATGCAGACTTATTACATTATTGACCCACGCAGGGGTGCGGACATTTCGTTTACAAAAATTTAGTGCTGGAACATCAGACACCAAGTAGAACCAAGACTGTCTTCAACAAGGATGAATGCTTCATGGTACATGAGTTGACCCCTAGCTGAATAGGCGGTCAACAAAGCCATAGGTGCTCCAATTCCTTTCTGCCAATGAAGAGCTTGCCACTTGTGATAGAATACGAGTGGCAAGGCTTTGCAAATATACACCATTTGCCCCATGATAAGTCCACCATTTCACTGGGTTCATGGTCCTCCTCTCCTCCAAAGATGATATGTCTGCAAAATCCTCTAATTCAACAACAAAACAAGCAAATTCTTCCCTCACCATTGTTTGTTGAGAAGTTGGAAACAACCTCTGGAAGGCCTTTTTCACTCCACTGGCCACCTCCTTGTCCTTATGTGGGGCCTTGCTTTTCCCATTGCTTTGAGCAATGAAATCTTCGTCATAAAATCTAGGATTTAAAGCATGTGCCAAAGTGTGCAATGGAGTGTTAAATCCATTCTACCTCGTAACCATGATGGATCTCACATGCTCAACAAAATCAACATCAACAAAAAGAAGAGTTGGAGCCTCCTGTGTAATAATTTCCATGGTTTTCTCAACCATGGTATCCATGCCATCATAAATCTCTCCTAAGAAAGGTTTGTCTATGTCTGCATCTCAGAGAAGCTCAAATGCTGGTAATGTGAACTTGAGCAAGAATTCTATCTTGCTCCACCAATCCTCATCAATCAACAACCTCCGCACCATACTTCCCCTCTCTGAATCTGCATGTCTCCACTCAACCCAAGTGACACCCACCACCATATTCATTAATGCAGTTTTAACCTCCACAAGGCGACGCAGCATGATGAAGTTGGAGGCATATCTTGTCTCAACAACTTTGAGAAACTCCAATTTGAAGTGTTCTCGATATATTGCTTGAGACTGGTGGTGATTGGTGATGAATTTTATTATCTCCCTAGCTTGCCCTGTGACCTCCTTAATCCATTTAGTTTTTGACTCAATCTCTTCTAAAATCAGATTAATATTATGGACGATGCAAGGAGTCCAAAATATATGATTGTATCTACTCTCAACAATCAATCCTGCAACTTTGCAAACAGGTGCATTATTTGTGATAACTTGCACCACATTTGCTGGCCCTACTTGTTCAATAGCAGCAATTAAAATATCAACAATGAAGTTAGTATCTTTCACCTCACCTGAATAATCTTTTGCTTTAAGGAACATTGCTCCTTTTGGTGACAATGCAATGACATTGATCAATGGCCTCTGCCTTGTATCAATCCACCCATCTGAGATAATGGAAACTCTTGTGCTGCCCCACGAGCTACGAATTGGTTTTAGAACATCTTCAAGTAGTAGCCTCTCTTTCCTGAGCAAAACTGTTCTAATTTATTCGTAGTTTGGCCCCTTGAAACCTTGAAGGGTTGTGTTAATTGCCCTCACCAAATCCTGCCAATAGGGGGACTAAACCACATTAAATGGGATTCCACAAGCAAATATGGCCCTTGCCACTCTAGACTCGGCTTCTTCTCTCCCTTGATTGTTAAGCATTTTCAACAATCTGCTATCTTTACCTACAGTTGCAGGCTTGGATATCTCTTCTTCTATCAAAGTCTCCCTCCTCTTCCTTGCTTCATGAACAATCCTTGGCTCATTGCTAGCACCCAAGCTAGCCGCCCAGGTGTAGTCTTTCTCCTATTAGTCATGCTGATTTGACGAGGAGTGATAAAGATTTGAGATGCTCTCACAATGCTTGCTCCAAGATGGAGTGATCTATTTTTATAGGGCAGGTTTGACTTGTTTACAAGTCTAGTCTAATGTTGAAGATGTA
This sequence comes from Picea sitchensis, assembly GCA_010110895.2. Lineage (NCBI taxonomy): Eukaryota > Viridiplantae > Streptophyta > Pinopsida > Pinales > Pinaceae > Picea > Picea sitchensis. The sequence goes on from SNQJ01S0191941.1 coordinate 10,487, forward strand.
GGCTCTAGAGACCCCTTGTGATGAGGGGCTTCTTAGTGAATCTACTCAACATTAGAGCCCTATATTAATTAGACGTGCATGTGAGGAGATGTTACATCAACAAGACTCATGAAAACTTATCTAGTGAAGAAGAAATGCCAAGAAGACAAAACAAACCATTGAAGAAACTCCAGAAAGCATTAAAGAAGAAATTGAAGACAAGAAGAAGTCGGCCCCACAAGGAAATTGAAAGTGACTCAAACTGTATAAATAAAGGCTGGATCATTTCACTTGTTTCACAAACACAATTCTTCCCATAAAGTGCGCTTTAGCCAGTTGTGCAATTCACAGTTGACAGCTGCAGCGTGCAGTTCCCAGTTGATAGCTGCATCGCACAGTTCCCAGTTGACAATTGTAGTGCGCAGTCCCTAGTTGTTTTTTGCAGTGCACAGTCCCCAGTTGTATGTTGCAGCACATAGTTCCCAATTGCCAGTTGCAGTGCGCAGTTGCCAGTTGCGCTATCTTCGTGGTGGGCTATTTTTTTGGAGTATCTTAATAGTTCTTTTGAGGTGCGCTATCCTTGAGGGTTCTTCCTCATACAAGTGTGCAATTATCTTGTGCTCGGTTTCTTCATGTAAATGGTGATGAACTTGGATTGATTTCTTCTTAAGAAAAGTTGATGGGTTTTCTAGGGTAAAATCTTGTTTCTATTGTGCATGGTTATTTTCCTATGATTTTGTTGTTTCCACTACAGTTATTTTTGGTTGATATTTTCAGTGTGTAATTATTCTATGATAACAATGGCATAAAATTTTGTTTGAAATTATAAGGAAATAATTATCAGATTTGGAAATTGAAAATTCAACATGGTATCAGAGCTTTGTTGAAATTTTCCACTGCACAGTCACAGATCTATTGTTGGCTACAACACTAGAAGAGTGTTGTACTTTTCTTGTTCTTGGCTCTTGTTCTAGGCAGGTTACCGTGAAGGAATGATTGGTCACAACACTAGAAAAGTATTGTTCTTGTCTTTTGTTTTGGCTCTTGTTTTGGGCAGGTTATTGTGGAGGAATAAGAGGTTTGAGATGATATTTTTCAGCCATGAAGAGAGGCCATTAAGCCTCAGATTTCTGCGATTCCTTCCCTGTTTGGGTAGGGACCTTGATGGAGCATACCTAGTAAGGCCGCAAGCCTGTCTTACACCTTGAGGAGAAGCTGTGGAATGTAGGAGAGGAGGCCGAAGCCTAAGGGACGGGTTGACTACTAGAGGAGGGAAGTCGCAAGCTTAAGGAACAAGCCTACCCTCAGTCGCAACCTTATTTATGGCAATTGCAACAATAAAATAGGTCGAGCAACTAAGGAAGAGGACTCAGATCATTGGAGAGGTAAAGTCGTAGGCCTTTGGGACATTCTTGTGGCAGTTTGCAACAGTCTACAAGGTTGGAACAGTGCCTTTGAGGGCTGACAGGTAGGCAAAAACAAGGGGCAGAGACAACAAGTCTAAGAAGTAGACCTTGGACAACAATATTGTTGATTAAGGAAGAACCTGCTCTCTATCTCAACATTGGAGGATAGAGGTTACAAAGTTGAATTTGTGGATGGTCAGGTCCTTATATGGCCTAAGGGATCGAGCATAGACTCAACATGAGTGATTGGTGTTCGAGAGGGAGGACTGTACAGACTATCAGGTTATCCAACCCAGGCATTGGCACATGATAGTATCAGTTTATGTGAATTATGGCATTGGAGATTTTCTCACCAGGCTTTCCCAGTCTTAAGAAGAATGGTTACAGGGATTCCAGAGCTCTAGGCAGAGTTATGAGGGTGTTTGCAGGGGATGTACACTTGGTAAGAATACCAAGGGACTGTATCTGAGTAGTGATAGTAGATCCAAAGGGATCTTGGATTTGGTGCATTCAGATGTATGCGGATCGATGACAGTATCATCCTTGGGTGGCTTCTTGTACTATGTGACATTCATTGATGATTTCTCCCAGAAGACATGGATTTACTTCATGAAGACAAAGGATGAAGTCTTCAACAGGTTCCAGGAGTTCAAGGCTCATACATAGAACTTGACGGGGAAGAAGATCAAGGTTTTTAAGGACAAATAATGGAGGAGAGTATACTTCCATTGACTTCAGTGATTTTTTGCAAGGAAGGAGGGATCAAGAGGGAGTTGACAGTTCCTTACAATCCTCTGCAGAATGATGTTGCAGTACCAGGAAAAGGCCAACATGGCTTTGTGACTTTTTGTAGGATGCAAAGGGACATGCAACTCCTAGAGGTACTTTTAGGGAGAGGAAACAACCTCAAAGGTTCTCGAGTTATATGGCATTGATGAGTCACATCATTGATTTTGAACCTTCCAATTAGGAGGAGGGAGCACGCCAACAGGTTTGGAGCATGCCAAATGATTGGGTTAATGGAGTCAAGCAAAGAAAGAGCTAGAAGTACTACCTCCTTGGGGGTGTAAATCCTCTTACTCCCCAAGGCAAGTATCCCTAGCTAGGCTTTAGGCTAAGAGGGTGTATGCACTTATACTTCTCTTAGCAAACCCTTGTTAAACCAATAAAATGTAAGCATAAAATGATGGAGACTAAGGTGAGGGTGTATGCCCTTGTACTTCCCACCTAGCTCTAGCAAATAACCTTGACTGAATAACAAATGATAGCACAATGTAAAAAGCCTCACCAATTCAAGGAAAAAAGCTAAGACAAACCACCACAATAGAAAAAAATATCCTTCCAAGGTTAGCGCATCATTTCCATCAACCAACAAAGATGCGAAAATTTCAGTCCAATCCTTCTCCAAATGAGAGAGTTATGTTTTAAAATGAGATCTTATGATCTCTATTTATACAAAATGTCACTAACATAGTTTGTCCACATAATATTAGGGTAACCACAAGACTAGGGGTCAACAACCCTAATCTTGCCCCTTTACACAAATAACATTAAACAATTCATCTTTAAATTCACTTTTACACAAAGAAACCCTAACTTAAGATGCCGTCAATCCTTTAGGGGACGTTTTGACACTAGGAGCAAGTCGTTGGTTGTTGGAGAAGTGTAGTTAGGCTTCCCAAGGCCACATGTCGATCATCTAGGTCATTTCTTCATGGTCAAAGCCTCATCTCCTCAAAACGTGCTTATGTCAATGAATAATAACTTCACCACCAATCCCTAGCCCTCCTAGATGACGTCATGCCTCCAAAGGTGATGTTTTTCCTCTCCTAGGAAAAACGTTTAGCATGTGAGGGCTAGGTCGTGTCCTCTAGGTTGTCTTCTAGGCCTCCAAAGGTTCATCTCTCTCATCCGGCATTCGGGCCCTTGGCATCCAACCTGTGGGATTCAAGCCCCATGGAAGCCCAAGCTAGGCTTGTTCCTCCAAAACTGTCCACCAAGTAGGTTCTGCAAAGACAAATAAGCACGCCCTCCAAGGATCTCAAGTCAAAATATGATGATAAGTAAATCAAACCAATAAATGAACCACCTAAGCATGTGCATCAAAGATTACCCTGTCAAACAAGTAAGTGCTCAAAGACATTATGCAACTTGTCAAGCTTGGATATGGGAGGGTTGACGAGGTGTCCTATTGGGTAGATCTTTTCTAGGTCAAGGAGTGTTTCCCAAGTGATCCCTCTTTAAGCGATGTAAAGTGGATGAAGTGGTTAAGGATTAAGACTCAATGGGAATGGGGTTCATGACATACAAGGGGTTGTAGTGTCTCCTTCATGGGTTCCTTTGTAGAGGGTGTGTGGCACCTTCGTTTGCGATGCAATTTTTCCAAGCCCATTGTTTTTCCATTCTTTGTTTCTTTCATATTTTAAGGACAAGTTGAAGGCCACTGTCCTGGCGTGGTGTCCAGATAATGACAATGTCACTCACAAATACCTAGCGGAAATGAAAAGGCTGGCTCGTGATGAGACCTCCTTTCTCTCAGCCATGCAACTGAGAGCCATTACCCTGGCTTGGTGACCAGATGATGGTAATGTCATACCACTAGATATCCATGATCATGATAGGCCGACTCGTGATGTAACCTCCTATCGTCCAGCTAACCCTTTAAGCATTCATAATCATTATTCTTGTGGGTCCCCCTTTTCTTATAGATAAGTGTTTCATTGCTTTCTTGGGTGATCCATGGGTGAAGCATCTGGAAGGTTTATAAACATGATTTTATCTTTTACCCAACAACAATTCCTCTGGGCCTTCAATCCCTTCTTTCCATAGAGTGAGGGACAACCATTGTAATATTCCCAAGCCAAGATGCCATGAACATTTCGTTTTCATTGATTTTTATGTGTTTTCTGGTTGTGGCATTTCGTCAAACACTTTGCAAACCTAAGTCTCATGAGTTGTGCTAAGAGTTATAAAGGTTGTTCTTTGTGTGTTTGCAACAAGTAAATGATAGCAATGCAACAATGGAGTATACTCAACAAGATACAAGATCAACAACACAAGAAATAACCAAAAATACCTCAGATCTGATTTATTAATAATAGATCTCTGACCTCATACAAAATGGTGCAGATTTGGAATACATATATGAGAATAAGGTATATGACTGATAAAGCCTCTGAGATACAAGGTAGATGAAGATCCAGACTTCCAAAAGCCTCTCCAAGCTGTAGACCAAAGAACCCAGATGATCCAACTCAATCCCTAGCTGTCATGTGATGTTATCTCTCTGCATAATGCGCCCCTCCTGGATGTAGAAGACCAAGAATTCGGCCTCTATGAAGATGACCTCCAAACCCTCTAGGAGAGATGCCAAACTGTAGATCGGGCCACTGGAAACCCCCTGGTAGAGTCTCAGGCTGAATGATGGAGATCTGACCCCCCAGATGACTAAATCCTCTATTTGTAGTGCACTCTCTTGGCTGTAGAAGACCAAGAATTCGGCCTCTATGAAGATGGCCTCCAAACCCTCTAATAAAGATGCCAAACTGTAGATCAGGCCACTAGAAACCCCTTGGTAAAGTCTCGGGCTGAATGATGAAGATCTGACCCACCAAATGACTGAATCCTCAATTTGCAGTGCGCCCTCCTGCTCTCCAACTTGTGCCAAACTCCAAGAAATAATCTGACAGAGGAACCTCCTCTGGAAAGGGCTAGGAAAGGCGCCCTAGGCCCTACAAAGAATACCCAGAAGTCCTTTTCCTCCGAATCCTTCTTCTCTGCCTAGATCGAGCTATTCTCCTCAAGGTGGTGCGCCCCCCTGCTGGAAAGCCCCAAGTGCTGCGCCCTAGCTCTCTCTGAACTTGTGACTGATGTAGAAACCATCTGTAACTGAGTAGATCTGATGTAGAATGGTGAGGGAGGAATCTTTCGCCTCCGTGACCAAGCTTGGATCAAGATAGGTGGGATCTTTCACCACTGATTTGATCTCTAGGGTTTGTTAAGTCGAAACCCTCAAAACCCCCAAGCGCATGGGCTCACTAGCAAGAAGCCAGATATCAAATGATGAATAACATAATGAGAGAATAGAGGCCCCTGTCTCTCTTTTATCCTCCTTGCTCACCTTGTCTCTCCAAGTGACTTTTACTTTATTTAATTATTAATTAATTAATTAAATCACCATTTTTCCTCTAAAAAGTAGTTTATCCCTCCATGTGGCTTCCCTAGCCACTGAAAGTCACTTCTCATCATCCTATTCTGTAGTGCTATTCCTTCCGATTCCAATGAGCTATTATGCTAAGAGGTTTCTCCAAGTATTATGCTCAATATGATCTCCTTAGTGAATTTAATTAACATATAACCCAAAATAACTCAAAATTACGGAAATCGTTGGAATGCAACGAAACCAAAGCCAAGCTGTGTGGAATGGATCATGATGATGAAATAAGATGAGCAATGCAAGACGGACCCCAAAAAACCCCTCAATAGCTCCTATACTTGCTATAACCTCCATCTAGCTACTCTGGTCATCATAACACTCTGTAATATAATGATGTCCCAAAGTGGGGACATTACAGTCCTCCCTGCTAGAATATTGCTTGTCCTCAAGCAATAACTGAATCAATCCATATATAATACCGGGGTCCCATGTCCACCCATGGGACACACAATAGGCTCCATCCAAAGCTGAACTATCGCGCACTCCATCCCCTGGGTCCCATATCAGGACGTGAACTGCAATATCCTGTGAAGCATAATCTTGAAACATATATACACCATGACTCTCCTGCAAATGACACATGGCCTCAACCCGAAATGAGCCCATCCTCCAAGTCCACACCAAGACCAACATGGTCTCCACCAACTGCACATGTTGCTGCCCTAGTGAGGTATTGCAAGACCTCAATGAATCACCCTCAAGTGATGTGCTCTCCTCAATACTGAAGCTCAATGGAAAGTCAAAATAACTTTCCCCTGCAAGGGTCCACTCTCCTCCATCAATCAATGAAATACTTAGCCCTGCAATTCCGAGGTCCCATGCTAGTATCTGCCAAAGATCACCACGCTGGTGCTGCACTACTCTGATCAAGACTGTCTGGTCACTGTATACATATTGGATCCCCCACTCCTGGATCCTCAAACTGGAATACCTGTGGAAACTAGTCTTGCTGTCCAGAAGCTGCATCGGTAAAAGTACCTCTATTGAAGTAACATCTGCCCAACCATCTCCATACTCGATCATGGGTATCAAAAAGGAGAAACTGTCTCGCTCCATAGGACAAACCCTTGCAAGCCCTCTCAAAACCAACCCAGAGTGGATTATGTGGCTCTCTCGCGCAACCTGGGCCATCATAAGGTGAAACAACCTACTAACCAAATGGACTCCTGGATCCCATGGAAAACTTGGAAGTTCATCACTTCCAATCCCCACTAACTGCTCCTATGTCATAGTGCTAACTGTCAAAAGCCCTCCATGCTCATCCCCGTGAGAATCTGGATTTGCATCGCTCTCTGAGATGTCTGTTATCCCAGGGCCTAAGATGATCATCATCATGCACAAGGTCTCAACTGTCTGCCTCTGGTGATCCACCCCTATGCTGTTGTGTGCCATATGGACTCTCCTGTCAAGGGGTCTCGACCTACCAACTCTCCATGTCCTCTGCCACTGTCTATCTCCCCTGATGTTGCTGTCGATAATGAAAGTGTCGTGAAAGGCTAACAAAAATAACCCTTCAGTGCACCTCCAACAACTTTCAGATTGCAAATCCGAGAATTTTGGATTTTTGGCCCTAGGGTTTCTAGGGTTCTGCAATTGTTTGCAGAATTCCGGTTTTAGGGTTTCTGCATCCCATTGAAGGAGTTTTTTCAGCTCACCAATGTTCTTCTGACTTTCAAGGCTTATTGTTGGCAGTCATAAGTCCAACGAAACCTAAGATTGCTAGCCTAGCCTGTTAATGTTTAAGCCATTATTATAGTTCTTTGCATTTCATTAGATAACAATAGCATAATCCAAGATCACTGAGAAATACACAATCACAAGAGACACATCATTTATCC
>SNQJ01S0191942.1:0-17925 GCA_010110895.2 Picea sitchensis
AAAATTATACATATATATAATCAAGTGATATTGGATAAGTTTCAAGAAATAAAATGTGATACATGGTTATATTTATTTTATAAATAAAAATAATAAAAGACTTATTTGAAATCTAACCTTTTATAAAATGGTATGAATTGTTGTTTTAAAATGTGGAAGGTATTTTTAGGGAAAGAAAACAACTGTGAGAGACCCTATCCAATCCATTAAGGAGTTGAAGGATGATTAGGTCAAGGTTTCATCAAGGATTGAAGGACATTTCGTTGGGGTTCGTGGGGAGACAATAAAATTAGAGCTCAGGTAATAAAATTGACATTTCATATTTTTGGTAACAAATTCAATTTCTTGTTCTGAGGGTTCTATTAATTTTTGGTAACAAATTCAATTTAAAATTGTTTCTGAGGGTTCTATTAATTTTGATACTTAATTTTTGATTTTTAAATTTAATTAATAATATATTTTGAATTATTAACAACGGGACAAATTATTCTAGAAATATAGCTTTATTCAACTTTATGGTTGATTTATGTTAACTTAGGCATTTATGTTTACTTTATGATCAAATATTGTAAGATAGGATTAATTTATGTTAAAATATTTACATGATAAGTGTCATCATTGGAGAAAAATAGTCATGCAACATCCATTACATATGAATGGAGTTCAACCGTGACATCTAGAAGGTTGGATTATTCCTTGTTAGGATGGTGATTGACAAGTATGCATCGTTGGTATGCATGAGCTACATCAACAACAACATGGATATATACAGGTTCATGTCCAACTGCAACAAGAAAGATGAAATGCTTTTCATTGCCTCGCCTCCTCTCCCAACAACTGCAATAACTTAAGTATCCCTACATGGAAACCCTCAGACGTAGAAAATTGTTCACAGCTTCACTACGCAATTCTTTGTTTTCAATATTAAAAATAGAATATTTGTGCAATTTCTTTGTTTTCAATGTCACAGAAAATAGAAGAGGTGAATACATGAGTGAATATGCAAACTCAGAAAAACATCATCATGAATATCTGAGAGAGGAAAATAAAAGAGGTGATTCCATTTTATGAATGTGCAAACTCAAGAATAAAAGCATCATCATGGAGGTCATGGATTAATTGTCTCAAGTACCTTGCACTTGGACAACAACCATGGAATTCCTTATGTGAATTCATAATGAATGGTATTGCTAATGGAAAGGGTAATGGAACTACCAATGTAGTCACAACTCCGGAGAAGACTGACTACTTTGAGGTAGTAGTAGTAACAACAGGGGGAGGGGGGGGCTCTTCAGAATGGAGGTCTTATCAGAGCAACAACATGCATTTATGTTTGAGGGCATTCCACTTGATCAAAATATAAACCTTGATATGCTATTGGATTGTAACATAGAAGATTATATGAGATGAGCGACATTTCTTTTAATTCTAAACAAGCTGAGATCAAAAGGGAGATTTGCCTCATTGAGATATTTTTTGGGTCCCAAAGTCCACCAAAATTCATCGAGAATAATAATTATAAAGATCAAACCAACTTAGGGGTATTGGAATGGCAGAGGACATGTCTAACAACAGTAAGCAGCTACGATTTTGATTAATCAGGTGCAGTAGAAAAGGCTTAGATGATGGAAGATACTAATTTGGTCACTGCTAATTTTATTTAGCTTGCTGACATCATTGATACAAACTCTTTTTTGGAACTGTATTTTTTATCTCTGTTATTTTGAGATGCAACATTTTTTTTTGGCCATTCTAGTGATCATGCTTTATATCGTTTCTTCAATTCATAAATGGTATATCATTTTATGAATTTAGCTACATTGCTACATCTATAGAATTTTTCATTTTGTTATCTCAATGACTCTCATTAAATAGTTTGTGCGTCTATCTTTGTAGTCAATGCACTAGGAGAGGACAATTCTCTCTTTCACAATGGGGTGGTTGGCAATGTGTTCCAGAGTTTAATACGCCCAATCAATGGGGGATTAGTGAGAAACATATTGTGGGAAAGAGATTCCATTAAATAAGATGACCAGGGATTGATAGCCTCGACCCCATAACCAATTGACGAGATTTTTTTTAACACATTCAAATGGTTTGCCCCAATTTTTTATGAAATGTTGTTGGGTCTTAACTGAATCTCTTTGTTAAAGATAACATTTAGGATATGAAAAATGTCTAGGGGCATTCTCTCAACGATTAAGACCTCCCATCTTTTAATGAAGCCAATAATGATTTCATTGGAGATCAATGATTACTGGACATAGCATTCATTTCCCATAATTAATCGGAGGATAGAAATTAAGTGCATGATAAACAACAAAGCAGAGGAAGAAATAAGCTTCTGCTCTCTAGCCCTATGGTATTTGCAACTTGAAACATAAAACTCTCAATGTAGATCCAATTCCATATGAGAGGTTGTTGAAGACCCGGAACCACCTATAGCAGAGGCCACAGGTGCTGACCCAATAAATATAGTGCACGTAGTCATTGATACATGTGCAGATACAAATGTGGAGTCCCTTGAAGTGAAATATTGAGATCGAGGAGCAGATTCTCCAACAGCAGAGGTAAAAGCAGATTGAACTTTGTTGCTTCTTGTTTTTTACACTGTATATTGTTGATTCTTGTTTCTTACCCTGTATAAAGAAAGAACAAGAATTGGGAAATAATATAAAGCCTCAACAATGTATAGATATCTTGCTCAGCAGTCTATAGATATCTTGCTCAAAGTATTGAGAAGAACAGAGAAAATTGCTCAAAGTATTCCACGCAGAAGAAAATGAACAGAGAGAAGTATTGAGCAGAACAGAGAAAATTACTCAAAGTATTGCACATAGAAGAAAAAGAATGAGAAAAAAGGAATTAGACACATCCATGTATTATCTTATCCCTTACCTCGTTCCACTAGGGAATAAATACATCTCCATGAGGCACTGAGCACACAAACCCATTATAGACTCATATGAATTTGCAGGGGTAAACCCATTGTGCCAAGAAGGTATTGTTTTAGTAGCTTGAGACTCTTCCCTAGATGCAGTTCAGATTGTCAAAACTTGATGTATTCAAGTATTATTTTATGAAGAAAAAAATTGCAACCTGGCTCATCCCCTTGGGTACAAAACGGACAATGACATTTAGAAAAAATGTTTTGCTTTGATATTTTCTTTTATTTTATCTAAATTTCATTATCATTGAAAAAAACTCCTTATTTTCATCATTTTACAGGGTTTCTATCAATAACTTGTCTAAACCCAAAATATCTTAAGCTACCACTCCAGCAAGCAAATTGGCAAAAAACACCAAAACAGACCTTGTTGTATGGTATTCTCACACACTTGATCACCCAAAACCTTAAATAGCCTCAACCATGCTAATAGATGCAATACAAAATCTATTTTTAAAGCATATATATGTTGTATGCGAAATCTCGTACAAGGGAAACCCTGACAACAAAGTTTGAAATGGATTTTTTTCCAACATCATTCAAAAAACAACTGATCATTAAAAAACACGCAAGTCGGACCACGAAAACAAACAAGAAAAGGGCTGACCCAACTTGATGGTTTAAGGCTAGAATCTTCGGTTATTGAGACTAATAGTCACTAAAAAGAACATTGTAAAATCAGAAAATGATGCAACCAAAGTTCTCTCTCTCTCTCTCTACCCTTCGGACCGGGTAATATGATTGTCTGAGAGGTCATAGGCTCTGATTCAACACCAATAAAAATAAAATCACCCAATAAAGAAAAGCAATCTTCAGTTCTTGAAACGAACATTTTGGAAGCAGAAAATGAAGTAAGACGGAGTTTGTATGACAGACACACATACACATACCTTCTAGATCCTGGTAAACTTGATGTACAAAGTTCATGAGCTCTGATTCTAAAACAACTTTAAGGAGGTATTGACAAAAACATACAAACAAAATCACCCAATATAGAAAATCCTTCCAGGACCCTGATAACCAAATGGGTATAGACTCCAAAATCCGGCTAATTTTAGGTCGATAGTAACAAGAAAGTCAATGCCACCAAAGGCAGGACTAATCAAATAAATTACAAGCAAACCCATGAGACAAAATCTGTGAAAAAGAAGAAGCTAAATGCCAACCAAAAATATTGTGGGTGTCGAAGAAGAATAAGAGTACTTGTCTGTAGAGTTGAGAGCAATGCAGATCTTTAACCGAAGCTGTCAGGAAATGAAATTGAGACTTCTGAATGAAGAACTGTGGTGAGAAGCACACTGAATGATCTAGCGAAGGAAATGTTGGAGAATGGAGCTGTAGTCATGGACTAGAAGGAATAAGTGAAATTGAGGTTTTACAACTTGAGCAATCCCATCGAGCAGGAACATGTATCCTAGTGAGCTGAGAAAGACAAAGAAACCATCTAACAAATTTTGGGAAAGTAGCTACAAAAAATTCAAATAGGGATGGAGAAGGAAAGGCAAAAGTTTTGGAAAGTATTTTTCAAAATTCAAATAGGGATGGAGGAGCCAAGGAGAATTAAGAAAGAGAGAAAATATAGAGTACACACATTGCAGATGCAACATTGATTGAGAGAGAAGAATGAAGCAAAAGGCCCAAGTAAACAATCTCGGGAAGGTTTGCAGCTGTTTATGAAGGTTTTGTTATGTTATCAAAATATTTATTATGGGTTTCAAGATGACACCATCCAAGGTAGTAAAATATTAAAGGCTATCAATCGGATCCCTAGAAAGCAAATCGGTCCAACTAGAAGGAGGTTGAATTTTGTTATCGGACAGAAAGGTTGAATTTTGGTATAGAACTGCCACCCCAACTTTGTAATACAAATTTTGAATTAGTAATAAGAACATCTTTTAATTACCAAAATAAACAACTTGGTATCACCATTGACGTAAGTGATGTGTATAGATGCCTCAAAATACTTGATTCGAGAGAGAAATTATACCAACAATACTATTTGTGAGGGTTGGTTAAAAAATTTTAGAAACAAATATATTCAAGGTTTAAAAGTAACAATTAATAAACCTTAACATATTAAGATAGACATTGTGATTTGAGATAATGATGTCAAAATAACAAGGTAATAAAAGAGTCTTCTTTCTAACAAACATGGAAATCTTCAAATTGAAAACTTCGTAATAATTTGAATCCCCAAAGGAAGATGGCTTAATGAAAACCCTTTTCAAGAGCCTATCAACCACGTATTAGTCAAATGCTAAATTCATATCTCCAACTTCTTAATATATTTGAAAAGCCATACACTAAGATTACAAGACGTACATCTGTCTAGCCGGACACATGTTCCTTGAGGTTAGAGGCTAACAGAGATGACTTCAATTAAGTCAAAAGAACATTGCAAGACAGGAGCAACTTCGGGGAGAAAGTGGGATCAAAATAGAGAGAGAAATCATATCTAAACTTTATTAAAAGGGAAGAGTGATGTGAGAAAGGAAAGGCATGCATACTAGGCTTCCAGAACTATGAGGCCTTGGTTTAAAGGCTGCTGCTACCTACCCATATATTGAGAACAATGATAATATTTCACTAATGTAACAACCACTTCTATCGCGATAATCTCATTGTAGTTTACAAAGCAGCGTGATCCTCAACTCATGCAACACAGCAAAATGGGTGACCGTCCATCAAACAAGTTCAGGTTCAGCACCTCCTACACTTGGTGTATTGGAGGCATTACACGGCAATTCCTTTACCGTGATGATGAAGATGATGAAGAGTTCACCTTCACATTCTCAAGCTCCCATATAATGAACTCCTCTAAAAGTTCCTCCCCTTCTTTGATAATTCCCAGCAGGCGGCCCACTTAATCCGTGGCTTGAGATAAAGGAGCAAGTTCTACCTACTCTTCATTAGGCATCTCTGGCAAGAGTGTAGAAAAGGAAGTCCCCTTCTGATGTTGAAACCAATAATGCTCCAATCATCATTAATGCTCATCCAACAATACAATGAACCATCACAGAAAACCATCCCGATCTCCCTACCCATCCGATTCTCCTCCGACATGTGTCCTGCAATCCTCCATGACCTGTCATTCGAATCATAGACTTCGATTATATGTGCACTCAGAGGACTGGGCTTGACTTACCCACCACTAATACCTTGTATGTATCGGGACTTTCTCCCTCCCCTGCCACGATCCCTGCGAGACAAATTTTTGTGGATGAAATAAAGGGGAGTTTTAAAGAAGTTCTTCCGAGAGGATTGCATAAAAAAATGTTGTAGTTCTTAACAAGAACAAGCCTTCCACCGATGCAGACAATTCGTTTACTAAATTATTTGCAGTTTCTAAGGAGACCGAAGAGGTCTTCTTCCAGGTTCGTGTGAAGAACCGATGCATTATTCAATCCAAATAATGGATGCTTGTCAAAGATTATTGTTATGATGTAGAGGGATGGAAAGGAATTAAAATGACCCTCATAATGGCCGGGGCTTGAGTACAACATGAAATAGACAACCCGAGGCGACAAGGCGGTGAAACTTGACAGCCTTGAGCCACGCAGTTATATGCGCCTTCAACGACAGGTAATACGTAATACCATCCACGATATAAAGGGATTGAGTTCAAAATCAATAATAAATTTAGAAAATAAAAATTAAATAAAAAAAATGATTATTAAGATCTTTCTATGTTTAACTTTGGAAATGCCATGAAAATTAAAATCAAAATTAATCCGAGTCAATGCACGACTCATTTGCTAGTCTATATGAGGTGACTAATAAAAAATAAAAGCCACTCCGGGGTCGATTCTATACTTTTCCGCTCAATTGGATTCTCATATCTTTATGTTGAATCACAATTTTCATATCGCCTTAGGTTATTTTCGATAAAGCCCTCCAGATCAGATTCACTTTTCCACTCATAGAGATTGAATTCACTTTTCATATCTTATTGGATATCACTTATTACAATTTTCATATCCACCGCGTCGATACGTGTTGTGCAGAATATTTGAGCCACTGAATTGAGGGTTAAGGTGAAATAATCTAAAATTCAAATTGTTCATCGATGTGTCTACTCTTAATCACGGATTCAATCTTGTATTTAATACAAAGGTATTTATCTTTCCTACGAGCGCCTGAGGGATCACAACTTACTCGTAACATGAGATGGATCAATAGAGTATCTTATTTCACTGATAATGCAAAAACAGTGTATGTATATATATCACAAAACAATCTACTTATATGTATCACAAATGGTTAAGATATAAGTCGGTGATAAAGTAGATGGAAGGCATGGCAATAAAGTTATTATTTCAATAAATAAAACGAGGAATATTATAGAATGAAATATTTTATAGTGTTAATAAAATGAAATAAAAAAAACATTAAAGCTTTATAAAAAATTTATTGGAGAGTAGATATTTCTTCACACAAATATGCTCTGTTTATAGTATATAATTAATAAAATTTTGCATTGTATATCTTAAGTTTTAATTTAAGATAGATGATAGGTTATCTTAATATAATAAAAACAAATTTATAAGATTTAGTTGGAGAAGATCTCTTACAACCATCTACATCTACAACAACCATCTAATAAATAAGAGTAAACAACTCACCATCTAATAAATAGAGGTAACTCACTTAAAAATTACAATAAGGAATATATTAGCAAATCACAATTGCTAAAAATCTCACATTAAACACAAAACAAGTAGAAACTAATCACTTCAACAAATACATATTTGTATTTATAATGAATTAAATTTTTAATTTGTGTCCCCTAATGGTTTTACCCCTCACAATCAACTTAATGAACAAGATCAATTGCAAAACAATATGCACACAAAACTATTTATTACACACATATAGTTGAAGTTAGATCAGCTAATTCAAACATGGATATGGTACATGGTTGATGGATTCAACTAATTCCAAACATGGATATGGGTTGAGAGAATATTTCAATGATCTCAAAAAATGAAACTAATTTCAAACATAACACACAATATTAATGAAACATTATCTCCAACAATATCTCCATCTGACTCTTACTTTCACGATAATCATACTCATAGGCATTAGACCTTCATATATGACATGGACATCTCTACCAACCAACCTCCAGGTTTGGTTAGAAAAATCAGAAACTTAACTTAAGTAGGAATTTGTAGTAGATTTGAGGTGTGGTTACAAAGGCACAGGTTCAAGAACAGTTCTAGTCACCAAATTCTTTGTTTCAATGTTGGCAACGCTGTAACCATCTATGTATTTGTAACATTAGTGTAAAACTCTGCAAATGTCAAAAGCATCTTGTTTGCAAGAGATGGGAACATTGCTGTCGGGTCTGAGTAACTCCCAATTTAGTTCTTTGATTAAGTTATTGACCATCACATTGATATGATCGACAACATCTTCCTCTACGTTGAAATCGAGTTGATATATGTAATAAGATGAGACGGAGGAAGCTTCTTCTCCATGCGCCCTGTCCACCTGCAATCGCCATGCCAATGTCAATATCATATGTTTTCCAATTCTAAGTTAGAATCAATATTCCATTTGATATAGAAGATTATCAGGAGTACCTTGTAGCAGCATGTGTCACCTTTCAGTCGAAGGATGGCACATACCAAGTCATTGAACTTCGATGGAAAGTCAATTTCCTGCAGGACGTGATGAGGAAAGGGAATGTCCAACGTGAGGATGGGTTGCAATGTGGCTATCGAGGAAGCCAGGGGAAACTAGTTTTTCCCGTTCATGCTCTCCCGACGTTGGCGGATAACCAGCAAATCCGCTTCACTTCTTCATATCTGAATCAAAATAAAACTTCCCGGATATGCAACAAGAGAAAACAAATTAACTAATCATCACTCAGTGAAAGACTTGGCTAACTCAACGTTCTCACAAAGAAAAAATTGGAAATGTATGCTTTAATATGGTCCATACAGCCCGTCGAACATAGTTGAGCGTGTCTCGGCCTTGAGACTTTTCTGCCTCGCCGGAGCCATTTCGTTTATGGTGTCGTAAACCGCCATGTACACTTCTTTCATATATTCTGGAAGACACTCTATCGAATATGGATCCCATCTCATCATTATACACATTTAAAAGAATATTTATATTTTATATGAAAAATAAGCTTACATCATTCCGTTCCCAACTATTTCAAGACCGCTACATAAAATAAAAGAAATAAAACTAAAAACTAAAAATCATGCTCCTAGAGTTAGTAAAATAATAATGAGTCACGACGCCAATTATCGCAATGAAATGTTGCTTTGAAGAGTTCGAGTTCCTCCATTATTCCATAGGTGTCATAGATATCATCTAGAACCGTGACAAAATGAGACATTTTCGCAAAGCCTAGTCGGAATGCCGAATGTTGAGGATCAGTCGCAATGCAAGATGAAAAAGTGTAGTATTCCACGTGAAGATGCCGTGTGAATGCCAGTTGATGAAACTCATAATGTTTCCACCATGTACACATACAAACTTCATGTATTTACTTTCCTGGAATTTTCACCACTCAAATCCAATTAATTAGCAGACAATATTTAGTGATAGCTCATCACACTTGGAAATAATGGAGAAAGCGTTAGTTGAGTGCGAGCCAGCACCGGTTGTAGGCGCGGAGTTGAAAGGTAGGTTCTTAATTAGGTTGTCTAGTTGTCTTTTTCTTTGCATATGGCTTAGACTCGGTAGAGTCTTTTTCCTATATAAGGATGTAATCCATCTTCATTGAATATCAAGAAGTGAGTGTTTACTCATTGCTTGAATAACACCGTATATTTTATCTTGGTATCGAGGAGGAGGTAAGATTGGCGAAAATCCTTGAAATGCTGGTCCCTCCTACAGTACGGTCACGGGGGGACCCATCACAGTCTTGGTATCCAGTAGACATACCTGCGATGAGTCAGGACTCTTCTTGAGACTTCCAGCGGTGGCATAATGTGAGGTCGCGAACTTATCATCGAACTTCCATGGTAGGCATATTCGGTGCGAGAATGTGAGAGTCAATAAATGCATTGAGGGAATGGTGTTTTCTTTTTAAACCCACATCATTTTATTTGAATCATAGGCGTGAATTAATTTGGAAGAGTTGAAAGGTGCGTGAATCGTGAAGTGAAGTTTGAATGTCGCATTATTTGAAATACAATTTATGATATATATTTACATCATGGTATGCCTTTAAGTTTTTTTAAGTGGATATATGTGTTGGCTTTGATGGAGTTTGAAAAAGTGGATAAATTTTTTAAGGTGAAGTTATAAAGATTATTCATTTTTTATTATTAATAAAGAGTGAAGTTTATTAAAGAGGACTTTTAAGTGGATATTTTTATAAGAGAGGTGGATATTGGAGTTTATTACTTTAAATTGAATTTTTAAGAGGTAGGGGAGTTATTTTAAGAATGAATTTAAAAAGTGGGAGAGTTATAGTTTTTTAATTGGAATTTGGATATTAAGTTTGCATGCATGCCATGATATAAAATTTGAAACAGAATAGATTGAGTGGGTCCGGTGGTATCGAGCTGAGCTTCGACGTTACATATCCTTGGTATTTGATTTTCTTGCAGGAGACTTAAATTGCAGCTGATGGCCGAATCGAGACCTACTCAAACCAACAAAGTTAGATGGCTCAAACTTCATTAGCTGGAAATTCAAGATGCACGGAGGCGCTTATGGAGGGCTATGGTGTGTGGAACATTGCGAATGGAACAGAACTGAAACCTGTTGCTGCAGGTGCGAGGTCTGGAACAGCAGTGGGGTAGGAGGTGCGACAACCTGAATCAAAGGCTGGGAGAAGTCACGAGAAAACAAGGCAAGTATTGTTCGCGTACATTAGAAGACCAACATAATTCCACATATTAGAGCGCTACAACCTGGCACGCAACGGACAACTCTTAAAGCATTGTGAAATAGCAACACCATTGCTTATTTTGTTCACGAAAACAATTACTAGGCAAGATGGATGAAATAGACAGATCATTTAGTTCATTTTAGATTACATAAAGAGGTGAAGACAAAGTTAGAAATATAGGAAGCTGTTTCCATCTTACGATCTAGTGACTATTACCTTAAATGGTATGTAGAAGACTATCATATGTTCATACTTGAGGTCTTTGCGACAGGAGAAACCTCTATGTTTGAAGAAGCATCGGTGTGCCATTTATAAGAGTAAAGTGGGAATATGGAAGCCTCAAGTAAAGAGATTTGGCATTGTGGTCAAATAATAGATGTGCGAGAGGAAGATCAGGAGTAAGGGCAGAGGAGGCAGTTCATGGCAAAAAGGCGGTTCATCGCAGAGAAGAAAATCCACAAGGTTGAATCAAGGTATGCAATCTGACATGAATGAGTATAAGAGTTGTTTTTATTGTGTTTGACCTGGACATATGGTTAAAGCTTGTCATAAGAAGAAAAAATGATGAAACTAGGAATAAACCTAGAACATTGTGTCATTATCACGAGAAAAAATCTTCAAATTAAGATCTCAGATTATTTATTGCAAGTGATGATATTGATGAACCCCAATTTTGACTCAGAGGATCTTAGGTTGTTTGTGTCTAATGATTCTTTATCTGTTGAAACAGATGATTTTTTATGCCTGGTTTGTGGATTCCGAACATCAATACATATGACTTGTAATAAAAATTGGTATACTAATTTTAAAGAAACACATAATGGTGCCGGCTTATATATCTTGGAGATGACCGTGCTTATCAAATCAAGGGATATGGAAACATTCATGTGACATTACGAATGGTACTGTTCGTCACTTTCGCAATGTGGTGTATGTACCGGGAATAAAGAAAAATTTGATCATTTCCACCATCTCTGATTGAGAACTTGAAGGTTGAATTCTTCAAGTGTATTGCATAGTGAAGGATCGCTTTGGACAATACTTCAATTTTGAAAGTCAGTAGGAGGTTTATACAAAATTGATGTTACGAGCAAAGAACATCACACAATGACTTCTACAAATATTCCAACAGAGATTCTTTGGCATCAAAGGTATGGTTACATCAATCATCCTGATTTATTATTATTGAGAAAAAGAATATGGTTGAAGAAGGACTTCCTGGTGTTAAAGAATGAGAAAGTTGTTTATGATGGATGTGCATTAGGAAGATGCACATAGATGAATTCCCCTCTAATCACGATGATAAGAAAAAGAGATGTGTTAGATCTTGTGCATATTGATGTTTGTGGGCCTATGTAGACTAGGTCATTAGGAGGTGCATTTACTTCTATTTATTGATGAAGTTACACGAGATACACATGGAGTTCCTTAGACGAAAATGTGATTTTTTCGAGTACTTTAAAGAATTGAGAACCATGGTGGAAAAACAAACAAGAAAATCCATCAAATCCTCCTTCGTTTAGATCAAGGGGAGAGTATAAATCGAGGGACTTCAACAAATATTACAAGAGAATGGAATAGTACAGGTTTACAATACCTCACACACTCCACCCGGCCAAAATGGAGTGTTGAAACATGAGAATTCTGGTAGAGTGTGCATGCGGTATGATGAAAGGTAAAAATCTCTCAAATGGATTTTTGGCTGAAGCCATAAGTACTGCAATTTATTTAAAGAATAAAATTCCAAAAAGGTGTCTTGATAATATTACTACTTTCAAATTATGAACTACAGGTTTCGAAGCCTTGTATGGTTCCAAACCTGCAGTTAATAATTTAAAATTATTTGGGTGTAATAAAAGCTTTTGCACATATTCCAAAGGAGGAGAATAGGAGGAAATTGGATGCTAAAGCCACTAAATGTATTTCATTAGGTCTTAAATTCCAAACATACAACTGTTTGATCCATCTCTACAAAGTATTTGCAAGTAGAGATGTGTTTTTTCATGAACCTTGGCCGAGAAAATCATGATGACAACCTCTATGGGGAATGGAGACTTCTTGATGAAGGAGGTTAAAGAGAAGCGACAGCGACTGACACGACCTATGGCCAACAGAAAGCATTTGCGTGGCGACCACCAACCATGACAAGAGGACTCAATGATATGAATGTTCAAGCTTAGGAGTCGATTCTCTGGTGAAAATGGGAATCTTTATAAAGTGGGGAGGAAGATAATTATTTGAGAAGATCTTCAAGATAGATTAGGCTTCCTGGGAGGTATAAAGACTATGACCTAATGAGTAGTATTTCAAGTTTTATAGAACCATGAATTTTGATGCAAAATAATGAACATGATGAATGGAGAAATGCAATGGAGGAAGAATATGAATCTATGGCCGAAAAACAATACTTGGGAATTAGCTGAATTACCTAAAGATAAGAAACCCATTGGATGCAAATGGATAAAAAACCCTAGTTTAAATCAGATGGTATTATAGATAATTATAAGGCTAGATTGGTTGCAAGGGGGTATTCACAAATGAAGGTATTGTTTATGTTGAAACATTTGCACTAGTAGCTAAATTGAATACTTTCAGAATGTTAATCGCTTTAGCAACAAAATATCATTGGAAGTTGCATCAGTTATCTGCATTTGAATAGTGAGTTAAAGGAAAGTTTTACTGCCTACTCAACACGAAGGGTTTGTTGAAAAGAGGCAAGAACACTTAGTGTGTAGAAGTTAAAGCGTTGTATGGACTAAAAAAGGTACCTAGGTCATTGTATGAGAAGATAGACTCTTTTCTTTCTTCAACAAAAGTTTTATGGCAGGGGTAAAAGTGATCAAATCTGTATACCGTTGATGAACAAGGGTATATAGTGTTGATTTCATTATATGTTGATAGTTGTATGAGTACAAGAATCACGAGAGAAGTTAATTATTAAAAAATCAAGGAGCAATTATCAAAGATATTTGAAATGAAAGATGTTTGGTGAGTTACATTCACCTAGGTCTTGGGGAAGTTTAGATAGAGACCAAACTTTTTGTTTGTGAGAATTAAGTATATCAGAGAAATACTTAGAGATTTAAAATGGATCGGTGTAAATATTCTATTGTTCCCATCCAGCAGAATGTGAAAATTTCTTGTGAAGATGGTTCGAACGAGGTGAATGTGCGTGTAGGCAGATGGTGGGTGAAATTACGTTATCACCACAGCAGAACCTGATCTTCATATTATGGAATTAGTGTTAAGAATGGGTTATTCGCCCATGGGAAACCTCATGAAAACCATTGGAATGCAACCAAAGAAGCGTTACTCGAGGGTACCTAAAAAGGTACACTTGATGAAGTTATAATTATTAAGTATCGTGCATCTAATGTTGAGTTAACGGGTTATTCAGATTACGGTGGTAGCAATATATGGATGATCGAAGATCAACCACTTTGGATATCACGTTCAACATTGGATCGGGGTTGTTTCATGGAAGAGCGTGCAAAAGAATTCTCTGTCTATCTTTTGTCTCTACACAGCGAGAATAATATAAAACCTTGTGTGCAACAACTTGTGGCCCATTTTGGTTAGAAGACTTCTTCAAAGATGTTGGAGAAGAAACGAAAGGAACCCTCGATGATCAGATGCTTGACAATCAAAAGTTCATCAATAATGCGAAAAGAATCCCATTTCATGCAAGGACAAATTATGTTGAAGCTCAGTATCATTTGTTCGAGAAAAGTTGTATTCAAATGAAATAACTCTTGTGTCTTGTAATACTAGTGAAAATCACATTTTCACTAAGCCTCTTGGAAAAGATTAAGTTTGAACTATTTATGGATATGTTAGGTGACGAAGTCAATCCATTCTCCATTAATGGGGATACTTGGAAGTAATGGATATGTTAGCTAGTTGTTAGCGCCAGTAATAAGCGCGGATTGTAAGCGCCAGTTAGAAGAGTCTTCGCCTGCATAGGCGATGGAGTCTTTTCTATATAAGGATGTAATCCATTTTCATTTAATATCAAGAGTGAAGCGTTGCCTCCCGTGTTTGTTTACCCTGCGTATATTTTGTATCTATCACCTCGAGGAGACATTGTAACTCTCTCTTACGTAAAGAGTGAAAGATGTTGAATTCTATTTTTGCAAGTTCTACCAGTTTCTCCCTGTTCATATATGGCATCCTAAACCAAAACTTGTGGCAGGAATCAATTGAAAGTTTTAGATGGAAACTAAATTATTAAAAGACAGATTTCTCTCAACATATATGGATATCTGAGTAGTATCTGTGCATTCAACTAAAAATAAAGAAAAATATTGTATTATTTAAGATATGGAAATAAAATTGGATGTTACCTACGATGAAATAATGATACACTAATATGTAGTGTCGTCCAAATGCGATAGATGTAAAATCTTGCTTCCGGTCTTAGCAGATTTGTGTTGATACAAAATAACTTGTGATGACTTACTGGGTCGAGACGTCTCGAGGTCCATCGAAGGTCCTTGTGAACCTTCTGAACCTCTATCCCAGGGGTCGCCTACCCTTCCGTGCTTGTCTGTGGACCAACAACAGGCATCCCCTACCCCTGACCCGGTTGTGAACTGTGACCTTAATATTACCCCACCTCTTGAAAGACTAGAGACCGGAAGGAATCTTTGTGGGGCTTCTTTAAATACATTGTAGAGAGATTTCAGCCTCTTCCATAACTATTTCGCCGGGAAAGGCAATGGGGGAGGCTCGAAATAAATTGAGAACGCCTCTCATCTCTCCCTCCGTTTGAATGGCAGAACAGCTAAACTGCCCCTTCGGGTTTTTGAAGTGTTCGAACACATCTGACATTAATGTACAGTGTATTATCAGTCAATGTCTCCAGGTAAATGGCAGTTGTCCGTTGTAATGAAAAAGTTCAAAGAGTAATTAATTAGTAAAACTTGGATATATACCTGAAGATACTGTATATCCGTGTAGTCGGAGAGTTCGAAAAGCCAAGGCAGTCGAGTTGAGATCAGTCATAGCACTTTCTCTTCCGCGTCCAATGCCTTTTTCGTTCCAGTAACTGCTGGGTAAATAATTTTCTCGTTATAATCATGTGTATTCAATATATAAAACATAAATAAGTAACGATAATAAGGCTATGGGGACGGACCTGTAAACATAATCCAGCGCTGATTTTATCTCATTTTTGAAATGCCTATCGATTCTCAAACGTTCAATGTTATCGACTATAGAAAGGCGTTGAAGGAGATCATTGAGAGGGCTTATTAATTCTCCATCCTCCACTGACATTGACTAGAACATATCTTTTACTTTCCCAATAAGTCTTTTAGCATGTTCACGATAAGAAGGTGCCTGACCCATATTACATTAAATACAGTAAATTGGAGGAGAAAATTAATTCTGAAGGAAAAAAGAAATATGCAGAAGAATAAATTCAAACGAAGTTAGTCAACTACCTCATAAGACTTTGAGACAGAATCTATGAAATTATCGTCCCAAAGGTTGGAATGATAATCACCTATGCGTCTTTGTACAGCATCATCATTAGATACGGAGGTGGTCAAACTCATACTTCTGGATTTCCGTTGCCTGCACATTCCCAGATTTTGGATTGTTCTATGCGTACCCTTGAGCTCATCCCAGATTTCGGATTTCCGTTGCCTGCACATTCCCAGATTTTGGATTGTTCTATGAGTGATTTTAATGGGAGAAGGGAAGGCGTGGAAATTTTATCCCCTTAATGAAAATTGCTTGAACTCCTAACATAGATAGAAGTTTGTAAAACTTCACTTCTATAAGATACTTTGTGAAAATATCTGCAACTTAGTCTTCTGTGGAGGGCAAAAGGCACCTCAATAACTTGATCATGAATGAACTTTCATGAAGTGCATGTAGCCTTTCGATGTGTTTTCTACACTAATGTTGAAGGCTGGGTCTTTGGAGAGCTTGATGGCACTCTAATTATCACACAAGAGGGTGGTGAGAATGTTGATGGATTTAAATTTCACGATGGGATACGTCAAAGCCACCAAGGCTTCACGACTTCTTGCTTTCGATTGCTCTGCTTCTGGCGAAGAAGGGTGCAATATCTTGTTGTTTCTTCCAGGCCCGAAGTGGCAGGTTCTAAACCAAGGATGAAAACATAAACTATAGTAGACTTCCGATCATTTCAGGGTGCGTCGGCCTACTCACGAATCGATGAAACTCCAACCAATAAGAGGAGTCCCCGGCTGCAATATCTTGAACTGATATACCCGCGGACATAGCAAAGTATCCTTTTAGCTTCTCTTTTCTAATGGCTTTCATGGGGTGTTTTCGTATGTCGAGGAGCAACAAGACCAGCAACAAATGAAGATCCAAGATGGGTGAGTCAAATTATAAGAGGAGCTACCAACTAACCTTGTGATTACGAGGGTGGGATCAGCTTTAAGGAGAATGCAATTGGCGATTAAGCTTGGTCGAGACTAGAGGGAAAGGGGGCTGAACACAATTGTCCAGCACCATGTGAAGAAAGGCCACAAACATACTTAGTCTCAGAAATAAAAATTCCTTGATCTATTTTGCAAAGGCTTGGAGACCAAGGAAATATGCAAAACCCCAAATTATCATTTCAAACTTTATTAATTTGGTGGTTTCACATGGTTTAAAAGTTTTGAGTCACTACCTGATGGGATAAGATCATCAACATAAGGACAAGGATTATGAGATGGATTCCCTGCATGGTATAGACATTAGGATCAGATTAACATCTAGAGAATCCAGTGGCAATAAGAAGATATCCATTTTGGCATACCAAAGATCGAGGAGTTTACTTGGGATATAAAGATATTTCGTGGGAGAAACAAGGCTAAGTCATTCACGGACGAGGAGGTTGTTCCATGTGGGTTTCTTCTTGCAAATCTCTGTCTAGAAGGAAGATTTAACATCCTCATGGACCTCCATGTATGTGAAGGCAACGAGGGCAAAGAGTTGGATGGAATTCATTTTGGCCTCTCGAGGGGGCAAGGTTACATTTATAGTCAATTCCTTCAACTTCTAAAGTTCTTAATTTGGCTATCGACCAAAAATGACTACAGACTGGAAATGTTTTTGGAACAAATTTTGTCCACAGTGATTTTTTTGAACAAAT
>SNQJ01S0191943.1:0-17925 GCA_010110895.2 Picea sitchensis
TGGATACAAAGGAGAAGATACACATGCTGAAGAAAACACCTCAAAGAAGCATGAGGTAAATCTATCAAAGAAGGAAGACAATGTTGCAAAGCAACCATCTACACAAGGAAAATAAAATTTCAAAATAATAAAGCAAGGAAGACATAAAGAAGCTATTCTTGGGACACCAAAGAAAAGGTATGAAAGTATTTTTCATGGGCATTCTTATTCATGTAATGGATATGGTCATGTTGATGGGCGAAATCGACCGTCCGTCAACTGAGAGAGTGGAACCGGTCCGGGGTTGTCTAATAACCCAAGCCGTTTGGAATGAACCACCCTGACGGGTTTAGCGGCTCCGTTAGCCAATCTAAGGTCCTCAGAAAACAAAAAAGAAAACTAATCTACAATAACTAATCTAACTAAAAATAACAATTAAAACAAACTAATAAACTAATCTAATTACAACTAACTATTAAACAAACAAACTAATCTAACTATTCTATATATACAATCTACTAACTAATACTATACTAACTCTAACTAATTAACTATCTAACTACTAACGGAAATATAACTTATTCACAAAATGTAGAATATCTACAATTCACAGATTTGAATAAAACCTGAAAAAACTCGTTTACATTTTGTTCTAAGGCAGAGAGATATATTTTTGTTGATTTTATAATTTTATGAACAAGAAATAAAACAAAAACTAACTAAAACTAAACAACTAACATACTTATTCTAACTGCACATCTATCTAAACATATATCTAATTAAACTACTTAAATTATACTAAACAAACTAACGAAAATAAATCACAAACTGACTTGGAGAAATGCTCCAGATTTGTCATGTGTATCATGATTGTCTCAGCTGATCGGAGGGAAGAAACCCGCACCGAATTATCTAGTAGCTTCTCATAAACGATAGCTGCATTTCTCTTCAAATTTGTTTACAGGACAAACAAGACATAAAAATCACAACAATCATATGATTTATAAATCTCCACAATTAGATAAACCTGTATGTAAAGACTTATACAAAATAATTCAATTGATGAAGAAGAGAAATCTTTCATTCATAAACTGAATCAAATAATTGTTTTTTTTTTAAGCGTTGAAAGAAATCAGACATGGATGAAACATTAATTAATTCATATCATTCTGCAAAAGACAATGATAGCTAAAGTAGTCACTAATCAAATGCAAATTGATAAACATAAACATGAAACAAAAAGAATGATATTATGAAAGCAAAAGTTGTAGCAGAACATCAACTTCTATCTCAGTTTGTATTAGAAATCCATAGCCTCTTTCTCCCACAAGAGAGGATGATCCTTATTACAAAAATAATAAGTATTTATAAGTTTTCCACAGGGTAAAACCTCCCTGTGGAAGTTATAAAACTGTTTACATAAAATCTGGGAAGATATCCCAAAGTTGACTAAACTAGGAAACTAAAATAAAAGTAAAACATCCAAATCTCTTTTGAACTATCCAGCATGTCCCATGCAATTCAAATTTACCTGAAACAGGTCAGAAATGGACAAGTTAGAATGATCTTTTATTAATAAAATAATAAAAATCTAATTCTATAGACTAGCTACATAATCCTCTGATTCTGTAGCTAGTCTAAATAAGGCACAGAATCAACATTAAAATCAATTGAAAATCTTTTAAAGAATTAAATTCAATTAACATCCAATAACAATTTGAAAACGAATCATTGAGGTTGAAATTGTTATACCATTCGAAATCAAACATGATCATGACCATTCAACCGAATACAAAGATAGGTGTACTATGTTTCTTTTGTTACCACAAAATAGAACGAACAGAATCATAATCAACAGTTGTGAAATCGTTTGATATCAATTTGAAACTGATATAATTAAACAAATCGCATGCAATTGTTATGCTGCGTTATCAACAGGAGATACGACTGAATCCAAACGAGATCATTTTCAAACCGTCATCACAAACGATTTGTGCCATGAACGAACTAAATCAAAACTGGTGCGTAGATGAAATCATAACTGGATCAATCAATTGGTAACAGAGTTCGTAAGAATTGGTCGATCGTTTGCTATTGCAAATTGGGGCAGACAAAATCATTCACAAAATCTTTTCTTGAGTGCATTTAGAAACAACTATTACCTGAATCTCCTCATACGAATTTAACAAAATGGCACAATATGTCAATCTAAAACTTAACATAATCGTTTTTGAAATCAAAACTAATAGAGTCATTTTTTAATCCAACCAAAACTATTTCTGAGCAAACAAAATTGTTTATGCTTATTTAAGAAAGGCATAATCATGCTAAAAAAAAAAAAAATCCTACCATCCATTGTGAAATCAAATCGAATGATGGATGTAGATGCTTACACGTTTTTCTTCTTTTAAAAACCACATGTCCTGTAGATGTAAAAATTTGCTGGCAGACTGGTTGAATACCTTTTGAATTGATCAAGGGTTTGATATAGGGCAAGAGGCACAAGGCTGGACAAGGTAGATCGAGTTCTGAGGCACAGGCCTGGAGAATTCATAGGCCTTTCATCAAATGTACACAGAACCAATACGTTCCCTTCATCCATTGAGAGGATCTAAAAAATGACCTGAAAAACACGAGCTAGATCTTTGTAACCACTCGATTTCTGAGGAAACCACCTGTGATGAGGGTAAAGGGGCTAAAAACGGTCTTGGTTTTTCAACGGTTTGATCTAATTCAAATCCGTTTGCCCAGAATCTCTCACGCAAAAACGTGACTCTGGGGGCAATTACGGGGGCAGTCTTCTCTGGCAAAATGAAACCAAAACTAACTCTGAACACCATGGGGGTTCAATTCTCCCTACAAGAGCCAGGAGAGAACACACATTGAGTCGAGCTAAGGGAAAAGGGTTTGAATGGGGTATGCATTAATGCCAAAGTGTGCGAGGGTGGTGGAAGGCAATAAATCCATGCATAACTATCAAATCAGTTGTACAATTGATAGTGCCTTGATAAAGAGTTTAACTCAAATCACAATCAAAACATTGTAAACCAAATATCAAATGGACTATTCACATACTCACAACATTCATAACCAAAATATTTTAACCAAATGAAATATCAAATATCCACTTGAAAACCATAGTGTTCAACAATTGGTCCATATATTAAATCAACAAAAGTGTTTGTATGATTCAAAGAAACCACTACATCGACCATTGCACCATGGGTTTAATCACACTGTTAATGCGTTCTTATGAAACCATTTCACCAAGGCATTTCATCAAAAACAAAGAACATCAAACCACCAATGTATCAAGGATTCAATCACCATCACAAGAATACCATTGCATCACAAACTCAATGAGACAAAGTCACACAATCAATCCAAGAATGTCTAATGAGTACAGATCAAAAAGTGTTTTTGCAAACTGCATAGTGATAAGTGAAGTATAAATGCAATGGACATATCGACAAGAATGATAACGACAATTCAATATTGATTCTAATGTGAATTCGAAAGACCAATGTTTTCATGCTTACAGTCATGAAAACAAAATGAAGATAAGTGTGCAAAAGGCACAAAGAATAAAAGTGTCGTTTATTTGAGAATTGCGACGAAAAATTAAAGTTTGCAAAACATTGGTGTAGGCAGCTTATAAGACAATGGAAAAATGTGAATTGGTTGCCAACAGGTCACAAAGCTTTTGAATGTAGATCTTATGAAAGAAGATATAATGTAAGATTTTATAACACCACAAGGTGTTGGAGATGTGATCAAATATGACATATTTATGTTCACTGTAACTCTATAAGATGCTACAGCTGTAGTGGATTTGACCACAAATCCCAGGAGTGCTGGAACACAAGAAGAAAGTCCATGATGAGGACTTCACATAGCATGGCTAGAAGAAGGAATGAAGTAAGAAAGGGAGTTTGGCCACAAATCCCGTGAGTGGCCGGAACACAAGAAGAAAGTCTATGATGAGGACTTCATAGCATGGCTGAAGAAGGAATGAAGTAAGAAAGGAGACATCTTTGAAAATATGTATACTCAAATCTCAAGTTCTAAAGAGAAGGGTCATCTACAAAGTGGGTGAAGAAGACAGAGCAATGCATCGAATGAAATATTAAAGGAAGTTCAAATGTGTCACTTACTAAGGCACATGCATGTAACAATGGTGATAGTCACATTCATGTGTGGTTCTGATCTCGAATAGGTCATGTACACACGCGATCAGTTGTGCGCAAGTCGCGGTTCATTGTAAACCTTGGGAAAAGGCACGCACATGGCTTGGAGTTTGATGTGATGGTATAACTCAGACCGGGCAGAGTTCAATATTATTATTTTATTGCGTGTCCTATTAATCGCTTGCTGCATTTTTTTCATGGTTCTAAGTTAGATCACTGAAGGTTATGATATAAAATAAATATTGGGTGCATTGCACTAACCCAACAGTATGGATTGATGTTGATCCGGTTGGAGCACATGGTCGGCACTTTCCATCGATATATCTTATGATGTATTATTGGAAGCATATTGTTGGATATCAATGGTGCATGCATTTTTCATGTGGATGGCCTACACA
Organism: Picea sitchensis; assembly: GCA_010110895.2. Taxonomy (NCBI): domain Eukaryota; kingdom Viridiplantae; phylum Streptophyta; class Pinopsida; order Pinales; family Pinaceae; genus Picea; species Picea sitchensis. Next base: position 4,565 of record SNQJ01S0191943.1, read on the forward strand.
TTAAGACATGTAGATTTATAGTCATTTTGTACATCATTAGATATCTTAGCTTGTTGGTTGATATACTTGCTTTCTGGTGCGTAATGATGTATGATGGTACACTCATGGATGGTATTTGTTTAGCATTGATAGATGCACATTGTTTGGTACAAGTTATAGATGCACATGTCAGACAGTAGATGCAATACGTTGGCATATGTGGTGGATACATTTCATGGATGATATCATCTTTGGCACATTGTTGATGTACATGGTTGATGTACATGGATGTTGTGCATTTGTGGGCACATTTTGGTACATTACGATGCACTTGTGGATATATTGTTCATGATTCTCTCTATTTCATTGATGACATATCTTTTGTTTCATGATGTATATGGCACAAGTTTGACAATGAACAAGTCCAAGGATCGGCCATATGGTAGCATATTGTTCATCTTGGCAGAAGAATATAGGGAGAGACATACCCTTAGGGAGAGTAATTCTTCTTCCATGACTGTCTCTTAGGAGGAGATATTTATCGATGCATACCAAGAATAGAGACCTATATTTGAAGAAAGAGAACAGAGTCATAATTCCATGGGGAGAGATGGTCACTGGGGAGAATGTCTGGTTGTATTTTCAAGATTACATCAGATTGATATCCTTGGTTCAAAAGGTGATAGATTATTCATAGGAAGATCAAAGGAATTCGATAGGGGGAGCGTTCTGGCAGAGAGTTCAAGAAAGGAGCAACCCCAGGAGAATGGTCCTTCCATTGATGTACAAGTAGAGATAATCACATTGATGTGATTGATGTCTATTGATGGAGATTGATGTGGAGAGATAGTCACATATTGATATTGATGGTAGAACATACCTTATCGCACATGTTGCATTAATTAGAATTGCTGACATCAATGTTTGTATTCCCATCAATGCCAAAGGGGAGATTGTTGGACTGCGTTGTCATTGGATGTCACAATGGTTTGATTGATTGATAAGTGATTGATTGATGTCAAAGGATTGATTGACTGATTTATAATACAATATGTAGTGTCCCTGATGAGAGAATGCATAGATGAAGATGGATCAATGAGTTTTCATTGATACATGATGAAGATGGATCGATGTGGTTCCACTAGTATGATTGTTGGAAAATGTATAGATGACTCCATTATTGTCTTATCATGATTGATAAGGTGCACAAATGGATGAACTCCAAAGTGGTCCTCCCTCTGAGGGTGGAAGTCTCACTCTGAAGACGCTTTATGATTATCCTAGAAGAATGGTTGAGGATCCATGTTTCATTATTGTCTTCACATTGATAAGGTGTACAAACTATTGAACTCCAAAGTGGTCCCCTTATGGTGAAACTTCACTGGAAGAGACTTTTACATATTGAGCTATCCAGAATAAAGGTTGAGGACCCATGTTTGTATGGAGGAATAATGAGATGAAGATCAAAGAAATTGTTGGTGAAACTATCCTTAGATGGATAGTGCTTGTCATGCCATTTCTCGTGTGAGGGAATGTCACATTAACCTCCTGGCTTGAGAGAGTTATGGTCTTACCAAGATGAAGGACCTCACATGAAGGCTTGAAGCCCCCAAAGTCAAAGAATTCAAAAGTGACCTAAAAGAAGAAATGATAAAATAAGGTGAAAACGTTAAAGGAATATTTATGGAAAGTGGTTAACCCTAAAATAAGGAAAATAGGTTAAGGACCTAGAAATGGGTTAATATTATTTATTCAAGTTGGATTATTTAAATAATCAAGAGAAGTGACAAAATCAAGAAATGATAAAGTAAGGTGACAAAAGCAAGAAGGAATATTTATGAAAAGTGGTTAACCCTAAAAATAAGGAAAATAGGTTAAGTGACCTAGAAATGGGTTAATATTATTTAAATGATAAAATAAAGTGACAAATTCAAGGTGGATTATTTAAATAATCAAGAGAAGTGAGTAAATCAAGAAATGATAAAGTAAGGTGAAAAAATCAAGACTTGGTGATGACTTGTTGATGATATATTGCTGATATATGTTTTTGATATGTTCTCATATCTAACTGGTTATAAATGACAATAATGGGTAATGAATAAACGTTGAATGCTAATTGATGAGTTTTTGTGCAAGAGGGAAGTTTTGGGAAAAATAACCCCAGACTCATTCACCCCCCCTCTAAGTGTGGTAGGTGTGTCCAACACCTGGGAACTGCCAAAGAAATGTGGGACAAAGTCATTAGCAGTTATGAAGGTAATGAGAAGGTAAAGGATGCCAAGCTTCAAACCTACAGAATACAGTTTGAACAGCTGAAGATGAAGGAATATGAAACTGCTGGTAAATACTTTATGAGAGTAGAAGAAATGATGAATGGAATGAAAGCACTTGGTGAAAAAATTGAGGAACCTTCTTTAGTTCAGAAAATCTTGAGATCTCTCCTGGATAGGTTCAACCCGAAGCTCTCTGCTATAGAAAAACTTAATGATCTAAAAACCTTTTCTTTTGATCAACTTCTAGGAACATTGACTACATATGAAATGAGGATAGTTACAACTAAAACCACCTCTAGAGAAGAATCATTTAAAGCAGATATGAATGAGGATTGTGAACCTGATGAAATTGAAGAAACATTCGTGAGAAGATTAAAGAAAGGATCAGGCAAGTACCAAGGTAAGCTTCCCTTCAAATGTTTCAACTGTGGTAAGATAGGTCATTTTGCAAATAAATGTCCACATAAGAAACATGATCAAAACTTTGAAGATGAAGAGAAGCACAAATCAAGAAGATTTGATAAGAAGAAAAGTTTATGTGTAAGCAATGAGGACTCCTCAGAAGACACCAATAGTGATTCTTCATGTCAAGATAAATTAAGTGACGTCATGCTTATGGCCAAAGAGGATTATGATATTGAAAGCATAGGCAGTGATGAGAATGATGAAGAAGTTGTGGTTGATATGGAAGGAGAACTGATCAGTGCACTAGAAGAGATTGATAGACTAAGAATCAAGAACAGAAAGCAAAAACAATTGTTGATACAGTTTGAGAATGACAGTAAACAACCTGATGAAGACTTTTCCCCCCTAAAAGTGGAATTAGAAGAGGCAAGGAAAATGAGGATATTCTGAAACATCAGCTATCAGAAAAGAGGGAAAGATCTGAAGCCCTGGAAGAAGAAGTAGTAAAAACTAGTAAAGAGATGGAGAAGTTTCAAATCTTGTATCATCATAATCTATCAAGTATCAAAGCCTAAGAAGGATTAACCACCATTCTGAATCAACAAAGAAATCCAAAGCTGAAAATTGGTTTGGGGTTTGAAGAGGGATCAAGTAGTGGTCAGCCAAGAAACAAAGAACCCATCAAGTTTGTTAAATCTACAACCAATGACAACCAAAAACATGGAGAAACAAAGGAAGCCAATCAGCCGCCCAGGAGGAGTAAAGAAAAAGGTGCCAGGACTGAATCTGTAGAACAAATAAATAATTTACTCCCTGCTCAAAGACATCATCAGCATGGAAGAAATCGATTTTCTCAAACAAGACAATAATTTTCCAGGTACAAAGAATTTTTCTATGGATATTGTTTCTACTGTTCTAACTTTGGTCACAAAGCTGTAAATTGTTCCTTAAGACTTAGACATAAGGAATTAAGATTTCAAAGGAATAAATATTTTCCTCAACAAAGAATGATACAACCAAGTAACAAACCATCACAGATTGTAAATTTCCAAACTAAGTCTAGAGACATACAACTAAGGAGGTCAAGAAATAATAAATAGTCAACGAGTAGACAACGCTGCAACAACAACTTTGACCTATTGAACAATGAGATTGAATGCTATAACTGTCACAACTTTGGCCACAAAGCTGCAAACTGCCATATGAAGAATTACAAAGCAGACCCAAGGATAAAGTTCTTAGATAGAAAGCCCAACACATGGAAAAGAAAAGATAGTGAAAAATGTGGTCAAGCACTTTCAACTCAAAAACAAAAGGCCTCTGGGAATATAGACAGTGGATGTTCCAAGCACATGACTATAGACAAGGATAAGCTATTGTCCATAAATAAAAGAAAAACATGAAATGTGATCCTTGTAAATGATGAACCAGGTAAAATCAAGGATAGAGGGATGATGTGTTTGAGTAATGACAAAGAAGATTCCTAGTACATTCTACTTGTGGATGGTTTGAAACATAATTTTCTCAGTACAAGTCAAAAATGTGACAAAGGCAGTGAAGAGGTGCTCATGTCCAAAGAATGTAAGGTAAATAGAAACTCGGGACAAGTGGTGAATAAAAGTATAAAGAAAATTAATGATGTTAAAATTGAGTCCTCCCCTGGAAGTAAAGAAGAATATTCAGATACAATAAAAACATGTTCAGTTAGCATTAACCCCATGGATGAAGTAGGAGAAGAACCATGTCATAAACAAGAAGCAGAAGTCTTGAAGGTTGTGAAGGCAGACACCCAAATCAAGTTCTTGAGAAGTTCCATGACTCTGGACAAGGTCTTAGATAGCCAGAGATCACCAAATGACAAATCCGGTATTGGACTCAACAAGGTAGAAATCAGTGCTCCTAAGAAACCTAATACAGGTCCATCATTTGTGAAAAACAAAAGTAGGTATGAGAGTGGGTGTAGCAGTTTTCTCTTGTGATTGAATATGGAAATAAAATCCCTAGATTGAATGCATCATGGAAGAAAACTGAAATTGCAATAATAGAGATCGATGAGATTCAATGGGGAGATCCAAGGGCTATTTAAAAAGTACAAGCTACAATTGCACAGTGTTCAAGTAGGACAATGACATTCACATCAACTACATTCCGATGTACAAAATGATATACATGACATCCTGTAGAGATAACAAGAGGAATTATCTTGTCAAGGAAAGTTAACCTTTAGGAATAAAAAGGGAAAAGAGTCAGAAGCAGAGAGATAACAGTGACAGGGGGAGTCATCCACTCATGAGAAGAAAAGGTTGATGAAGGAGTCCAAGTAAGAGAGGTGAGCAATTTTGAGTATTCTATAGAGGATACAGCGGAAGCTAAGGATGAACAGGTCCAAGAATTAGAAAAAGGAGACTCTGGTTTGGATACAAACACCTGCAGGCCTCAAATAAGAGAGTCCTTCCTATTAGGGGGAGTTTGCGTTGGTCTTAATATCTGATACCTCCTAAAATTACTGCCACAGCTCAGGGGGAGCATGTTCTCTTTGACATTAATGTCAAAGGGGGAGAAAAGAATCTAGGTGTCTTTGTTGCCATCAAGGCCAAAGGGGGAGATTGTTGGAAAATGTTTAACATGCATTGTATGATTGTCATTGATGGAAAGTACAGTAGGGAATATGACATGAGTAAAAGAATAAGTATCATAAGTATTTTAGGAAGACACTGCAGAGCAAGCTCGATAAGTTCAGAAGAGATAGTGCAGAGGATTGTTGGAAGGTTTACAGTTCGGAGTGAGCTTGACATTGATGGCAAGAACAATGATGGAAAAGATCAGCATGATCAACAACGCAGTGATAATAGAAGAGGAGGATAAACAATGAACATTGGATCTTATTCAGAATCCCCAATGACCGTCAGATATGAATTCAGACAAGAATAATGCGCAGAAGAGGAGGACATATCTTAGGCGTCAGATCTGAGCGTAAGATCAGACCATCGTTGGATCAGGGAGAACCTCCACATTCATTAAAATGATGAAGAGGTGAAGTGAGAAATGTCGAAATATGTTGGTCTTACTCCATTTTAGAGTTCCGTATATCGGGACTTGAAGGTGTCGAGAACTTACATATCAAGAATGTGAAATCGCGAAGTGGCGAAATGATCCTAGCCATTGGATGAATGTGTGATCTGGGCTGTCAGATCCAGGAGGTGAATATGGAAGACCACGTCAGAAAGGACAGTCATGGACTGTTGGATCAAGAGGATGTGTGGTGAAAGATCAGAGCATGTCAAAGAATCCATATTAGGGTTTCGCGAATCGTGACTTGGAGAGGCAAGAAACAATACCACAGGAATGTCGAAATTGTGAAATGCGAAATCACAAAAAGATCTTGACCGTCAGATCACCAAGGATTGTGGACCATTGATCAAGCATGAAGAAAGCCTGTGAAATGTAAAAATCACAACAAGATCTGAACCATTGGGTCCATAGGACACGTGGCGAAAGATCATCATGTCGCTGACTGGAAAGTCAAAGGAGCGGGGTTCCCTAACCTCTTGAATTCACGATATGCAAAATCGTGAAAAAAGCTCAGCTATTAGATCGAGGTTTGATCTGGATTGTTGATCCGACTCCATATCGGAGTCTCGCCTATCACGACTTGGAGTGACGAGAACCTCCATCACAGGAATCGCGAGATGCGAACTCATGATAAGATCTGGACCGTCATATCACCAAGGGTTCTGGATCGTTGATCTAAGCTCCATCTTAGAGCTTTGCCTATCATGACTTGGATTGAAAAGAACCTCCATCTAAGGAACCGCAAGATGTGAATTCACGATGAGATCTGGACCGTCAATACATCAAAATCCTAGACCGTTGATCTGAGCTCCATCTCCGAGTCTCACCTATCGTGACTTGGAGTGATGAGAATCTCCATATAAGTAACAACGAGATGCGAATTCATGATGATATCTGGACCATTGATTCATTGAGATCCTGGACCATCGATCAGGGTTGATGAAGATCATAAGTTCATAGTGCCTTTTAGCGCAGCATGTGGTCACCGTGTGTGGTCAAGTGTAGGAAAGACTTAGTGCAGATAAGCTCCACCTCAGAATTTCAGGGATTGCGTCTGGGAATGTCGAGACACTGGATCATACGAATGCCAAAATATTAAAAAGGTGAATTGTTGGTGTAACCGGCGGTCACCGCCTGTGGTCATGTAGAGGAGGGAGCTAGAGAAGCCAAGCTCCTTTTCGGAGCTCACGACATGAAGAGTCAAGATGCCTCATTGGAGTGTCTCTAAATTGCGAAAGTGTGAAATGCATAAATCATGACAACATCCTTCAGAGATAATCCAATGGTGCAGATGAAATTGAAGGACATCGAAGGGCTACTATTGCACGTCATAGTGTAACTGCCAGAAACCACTGATGGTTTCTGCCAGAGGACTCGAAGACACTTCGGGGTGATTGACAGAGGAGATGAAGAGTCTCTGGGAATCTTCAGGAGGGATGAAGATGCTCGTGGAGGTGATTGACAAATGGATGAGCATTGAAGCCTGTAACTGGAACAGAGAAGGTAAGCTCGACTATCACAGAGAAGACGAAGAGTCTCAACTGCCAGAGAGGCTGAGGAATATCAACATAACATACAGTGATGTTGAACGAGTGGAAAAATGGCCAGAGAATCTGAAGAGTCACGATGATGATCAGACAGAGCACTTGAGTTGTGGAGGATATCGGCACGGTGTGAGTATGCAGAGGTATTGTGCGCATTGCATGCACAAGGTGCACAAAAGCTATAAATACACAGTACATAGAAGAGATGAGGTTGTTGTTGCTATTGGATTTTCTGTGGTTGTTGTTATTGAAGGTGATTCATGCGTGAATGAGGTTGTTGTTGCTATTGGATTTTCCAGTGGTTGTTGGGTTATTGAAGGTGATCCGCGAAGAAGGAGGAGAGAAGCAACCGACCAGAACAAAAGAGGAACTGTGGTAGTGAATGGACATGGCTTAATGCAGCATGTAAAACAGTAAGAACAGACAAATAAGTAAGTCATGTGCGTGGAAGGCAATGTGGCGTATTGTGAGCAAACAAACCGTGATCAAAACAATGATGAGTCCGTAAGCCATTGTCAACATTATATCACCGTAATAAGTTTCAATAACAAAGAATTTATAATTCGTGGTGGAAGGAGGTGCTAGGAGGACTCATCTCATAGGTTCAAGTGGGTGCTTCTTGAACATAGGAGTTGTAGCTTCCATCCGGGTGCCTGCAGAAACCAGGTGGCGTGGTGGTGCAAGGAGAACTATTGTTCTCTGCTAGACAAGAAGTTGGTGCCTGTATGATTGGAAACTGGTGCTTCCATTCAGGCCGGAAACACTCAAGGAGTTGGTGTTTCCTCTATTGGTGCTAGAGAAACCGTGGGAGTGGGTGCTTCCTTCAGTTGGTGCTAGAGAAACCGTGGAGTTGGTGCTTCCTCTAGTGGGTACTAGAGAAAACAGAGAGTTGGTGCTCTCAGCAAGTAGCATCTTGCAAAACTGAGGTTGTAGCCTCATTATGAGTTGGTGGTCATATGTATGATAATGTAAAGAATGTAACTATTACTTATCATATAAAGAAAAATAGGTTTTTACCTTGTATTGGTTTCCTCGAGAAATAGTTGTCTCTGTGTTTCTCATATATGTGACTGATGTTGAATGTGCCATTGTTTATTTCCCTGCATTATTGTGATCATCATTCAGTGTTTCTGCAAAGAGTTTAAAAGAATCATAATTGTTTAAGAACGGTAACAACTAATTCACCCCCCCCTCTCAGTGTTCCAACAATTCGTATCAGAGTTGGCCCCTTTCATCTAAGGGTAGATCCTAGAGCTTAAACATGTCAAGCCATGAAGTAAATTCAACCAATAAGGCTCCTCTGTTCAATGGAACAAACTTTGCCTTTTGGAAAGTTAAAATGAGAATCTACATAATGGCTTTAGGTGCAGATGTCTGGGATGTGGTAGATATTGGTTATGTAAATCCAATCGTACTAGCTAATAAGGATGAAAAGATTGAATTTAGCTTCAACACTAAGGCTATGAAAGGTATCTTGAGTGGGCTTGAAGAAGAAGAATTTGTAAAGGTCATGCACCTGGGAACTACCAAAGAAATGTGGGACAAACTCATTAGCAGTTATGAAGGTAATGAGAAGGTAAAGGATGCTAAACTTCAAACATACAGAATATAGTTTGAACAGCTGAAGATGAAGGAAGATGAAACTGTTGGTAAATACTTTCTAAGAGTAGAAGAAATGGTGAATGCAATGAAAGAACTTGGTGAAAAAATTGAGGAACCTTCTTTAGTTCAGAAAATCTTGAGATCTCTCCCAGATAGGTTCAACCCAAAGGTCTCTACTATAGAAGAACTTAATCATCTAAAAACCTTGTCTTTTGATCAACTTCTAGGAATGTTTACTGCATATGAAATGAGGATAGTTACAGATAAAACCACCTCTAGAGAAGCATCATTTAAAGCAGATATGAATGAGGATTGTGAACCTGATGAAATTGAAGCAAAATTCGTGAGAAGATTAAATAAAGGATCAGGCAAGTACCAAGGTAAGTTTCCCTTCAAATGTTTCAACTATGGTAAGATAGGTCATTTTGCAAATAAATGTCCACACAAGAAACATGATCAAAACTTTGAAGATGAAGAGAAGCACAAATCAAGAATATTTGATAAGAAGAAAAGTTTATGTGTAAACAATGATGACTCCTCAGAAGACACCGATAGTGAGTCTTCATGTGAAGATAAAGTAAGTGACTTCATGCTTATGGCCAAAGAGGATTATGATATTGAAAGCATAGGAAGTGATGAGAATGATGAAGAAGTTGTGGTTGATATGGAAGGAGAACTGATCAGTGCACTGGAAGAGATTGACAGACTAAGAATCAAGAATAGAAAGCAAAAACAATTGCTGATACAGTTTGAGAAAGACAGTAAACAGCCTGATGAAGACTTTTCCCTGCTAAAAGTGGAATTAGAAGAGGCAAGGAAAATCGAGGATATTTTGAAACATCAGCTATCAAAAAAGAGGGCAAGATCTGAAGCCATGGAAGAAGAATTAGTAAAAACTAGGAAAGAGATGGAGAAGTTTTAAACCTTGTATCTTCAGAATCTATCAAGTATCAAAGCCTCAGAAGGATTAGCCACCATTCTGAATCAGCAAAGAAATCCAAAGCAAAAAATTGGTTTGGGGTTTGAAGAGGGATCAAGTAGTGGTCAACCAAGAAACAAAGAACCCATCAAGTTTGTTAAATCTACAACCAATGACAACCACAAACATGTAGAAACAAAGGAAGACAATCAGCTGCCCAGGACGAGTAAAGAAAAAGGTGTCAGGACTGAATCTATGGAACAAATAAATAATGTAGTCCCTGCTCAAGGACATCATCAGCATGGAAGAAATCGATTTTCTCAAAGAAGACAATCATTTTCCAGGTACAAAGAATTTTTCTATGGATATTGTTTCTACTGTTCTATCTTTGGTCACAAAGCTGTAAATTGTTCCTTAATACTTAGACATAAGCAATTAAGATTTCAAAGGAACAAATATTTACGTCAACAAAGAATTATACAACCAAGTAACAAACCATCATAGATTGCAAATTTCCAAACTAAGTCTAGAGACATACAACTAAGAAGGTCAAGAAATAATAAATAGTCAACGATTAGACAATGCTGCAACAACAACTTTGACCTATTGAACAATGAGATTGAATGCTATAGCTGTCACAACTTTGGCCACAAAGCTGCAAATTGTCATCTGAATAATTACAAAGAAGACCCAAGGATAAAGTTCTTAGATAGAAAGCCCAGCACATGGAAAAGAAAAGATAGTGAAAAATGTGGTCAATCACTTTCAACTCAAAAAAAAAAGGCCTCTGGGAATATAGATTGTGGATGTTCCAAGCACATGACTGGAGGCAAGGATAAGCTATTGTCCATAAATAAAAGAAAAACAAGAAATGTGATCCTTGAAAATGATGAACGAGGTAAAATCAAGGATAGAGGGATGATGTGTTTGAGTAATGACAAAGGAGATACCCAGTACGTTCTGCTTGTGGATGGTATGAAACATAATTTGCTCAGTACAAGTCAAAAATGTGACAGAGGTAGTGAAGAGGTGCTCATGTCCAAAGAATGTAAGGTAAATATAAACTCAGGACAAGTGGTGAATAAAAGTATAAAGAAAATTAATGATGTTAAAATTGAGTCCTCCCCTGCAAGTAAAGAAGAAGATTCAGATACAGTAAAAGCATGTTTTGTTAGCATTAACCCCATGGATGAAGTAGGAGAAGAACCATGTCGTAAACAAGAAGCATAAGTCTTGAAGGTTGATAAGGCAGTCACCCAAATCAAGTTCTTGAGAAGTTCCATGACTCTGGACAAGGTATTGAATAGCCAAAGATCACCAAATGACAAATCCGGTATTGGACTCAACAAGGTAGAAATCAGTGCTCGTAAGAAACCTGATACAGGTCCTTCATTTGTGAAAAAGAAAAGCAGGTATGAGAGTGGGTGTAGCTGTTTTCTCTTGTGATTGAATATGGAAATAAAATCCCTAGATTGAATGCATCATGGAAGAAAACTTAAATTGCAGTAATAGAGATCGATGAGATTCAATGGGGAGATCCAAGGGCTATTTTAAAAGTACAAGCTACAATTGCACAGTGTTCAAGGAGGACAACGACATTCAAAACAACAACATTCTGATGTACAAAATGATATACATGACATCCTGTAGAGATAACAAGAGGAAAGATCTTGTCAAGGAAAATTAACCTTTAGTAATAAAAGGGGAAATTAGTCAGAAGTAGAGAGATAACAGGGATAGGGGGAGTCATCCACTCATGAGAAGAAAAGGTTGATGAAGGAGTCTGAGTAAGAGAGGTGAGAAATTTTGAGTATTCTACAGAGGATACAATGGAAGTTGAGGATGAATAGGTCCAAGAATCAGAAAAAGAAGACTCTGGTTTGGATACAAACATCTGCAACCCTCAAATAAGAGATTCCTTCCTGTTAGGGGGATTTTGTGTTGGTCTTAATATCTGATACCTCCTAAAATTACTGCCACATCTCAGGGGGAGAATGTTCTCTTTAACATTGATGTCAAAGGGGGAGAAAAGAATCTGGGTGTCATTGTTGCCATCAATGCCAAAGGCGAAGATTGTTGGAAAATGTTTAACAGACATTGTATGCTTGTCATTGATGGAAAGTACAACAACGAAGATGACATGAGTACAAGAAGAAGTATCAGAAGTATTTTAGGAAGATGCTGCAGAGCAAGCTCGATAAGTTCAGAAAAGATAGTGAAGAGGATTGTTGGAAGGTTTACAGTTGGGAGTGAGCTTGTCATTGATGGCAAGAATAGTGATGGAAAAGATCAACATGATCAACAACGCAGTGATAATGGAAGAGGAGGATCAACAGTGAACGTTGGATATTATTTAGAATCCCCGATGACCGTCAGATATGAATTAAGACAATAATAACACGCAGAAGAGGAGGACAGATCTTAGGCATCAGATATGAGTGTAAGATCCGACCATCGTTGGATTAGGGAAAACCTGCACGTTCATTAAAATTCTGAAGAGGCGAAGTGAGAAATGCCGAAATATTTTGGTCTGACTCCATTTTAGAGTTTCGTAGATCGGGAATTGAAGGTGTTGAGAACTTACACATCAAGAATGCGAAATCGTGAAGTGGAAAAATGATCCTAGCTGTTAGATGAAGGTGTGAGCTAGGCCGTCAGATCCAGGACGTGATTATGGCAGACCACGTCAGAAAGTATGCGCGGCGAAAGATCAGAGCATGTCAAAGAATCCATTTCAGGGTTTCGCGAATAATTTTACATTAAAATCATTTGAATAAATAGGATAGATCATCCCAATAAGTTTCAGAAGTCGGTTTAACCGCCTCGGCCAAAAATAGCCACCACTCCCACAAAATTTGGAGTTTTCTGCCATGAAAGACGGACCGGTTTTCTGTGAAAAAGGGGTCTGAACATACATGTTTTTATCTTGAAATATGAGACCTGGGAAAAAACTGAAGGAGTTTATTGTATATGGGCATGTTATGGACAAAAACCTCTTTCGGTTTCGCGAAATTCGTTCCCAGCTGGCCGTAACAACTCCTGCAAGGTCGGGACTGTAACGGAAAATTGAAAATATGGAAAAATAGGCCTCGAAGATGTCTTCGATTATCCATACTCGTAACTCCGTTGAAATAAATGAGAGAGGTTTTTGTTCGTCAGCCCGTAAAACAGGTTTTTGTTTTTGTTCGTCGATTTTTAAAATCTGTCTTCGTTTTCCCAAAAATCGATCTTAAAGAGGATGTGGTAAAACAGGCAAAAATGGGAAAAGTGGTTTTTTTGGTGAAAAGCGGTATTCCGGACCCCCCCCCCCTCGTTAAACGTAGAACAGATGGGGGGGGTCCGGAATCCAATCTGGACCGTTGATTTGGGTGGCCTTCCCTGGGCCGTTCAGATGTGCACGAGTATTATTTCAAATTCCGGACCTCCCCCTCTCTTTAAATTCTGGAAGGTGAGGGGGGGTCCGGAATTATTATGGTGCGTTGATTTGCTTTAATTTATTGGGATGGGACGTGAGGGGAAAGTTGCGTGTATTTGGATGAGGGCGGAAGTGTGAATGGTATGAGTGGA